>CDEZ01020345.1:0-14780 GCA_000826365.1 Acanthamoeba royreba
CTTGAGGGCCTGGAGGGCCTCCTGTTCGGTGAGGTAGGGATGGATGGTCCTGATCTTTCGGGTGCGTTTCTCATTCTGGCGCTTCATGAATTGCTCGAATTGCTTACGTTGGAGCTCTACGCGCTGCCGCACGATCTCCTGCTCCTCCTCTGTGAGCTCGCTGGTGAAGACGTTGTCCTTGCGCACAGTGGCAATGGTCTGCTGATGCGACATGAACTCTTTGGCATCGATGGCGCCATGCGCATCCTGATCCGTCAGGTCCTCCTCCAGCTCCTTCTTCTGCTTCTCCTCCCACTGGCGCGCGAGGATGGCCTTGATCTGATTCGATGCATCGCCCACCTGCGCAGGCGAATTTGAGATCTGATGACCGTCATTCTTCAACTTCTTCTGGAGTAGCCAATGCTTGTAGTGCGCCGTAATGGGCTCGTCGTAGAATGCGGTGGCCGGCCGCGAGAAGTGGTTCGATGTATCCTCCTCATCCGTCATGGTTTGTGTGATGCCGAGGTGGAAATGAGAATTGCACTAATTCTTTTTCCTTTGGACCCAAGATTGGTGGAATTTCAGTTTTGGCTTTGGATGGCGGCAAACTTGTGCATCTTGGCTCGCACCAAGCTCCAAACGGTGTTGGACGGCCCAATGAATGCTCTTCCCGCCAAAACAGAGCGCAACCAAGAAATTCTCCCGGAACAAAAAAGAAAAAGATCAAGAAACGAGTGTCGACTAGAATAGATGATGAATCAGACGTGTCCCGCGGCTTTACTAAGATGACCGGTCATGGATAGATCGAGGCGTCAGATTACATGTTGGGGGAGTGCAGGAACTCCAGGATATCGGCGAAAGGGTCATCCGGATCGACCGCGCCGATGTTGGATCCGCCATCCTGCTTTTTCTCGGAGCCTGCGTCATCGCTAGTGTGGTCTGGGGGTCGTGACCGACGCGTCGTTGTCGGCGAGCAACGCGGAGATCCACCCCGCAGAGAACCGGGTAATAGCGGAACGGCAGGATGTAGGAAATGATTCAAAGGCGGATGAATTGAGGTGTTCGTTGCCACCTCAAGTGTTGTCCTCACCGAGCGGCTGTCGCCGATTGTGGTCTTCATCGTTGTGGCTGTCGTTGTTGTTGTGGTGAAAATATGATCGAAGAAAACTGGATAGCGGGCTCGATGTAGTTCCAGTTCGGACATGCTGGGCAGGGCATGAGCACCAGCTTCTAACACAGAATCCACCTTGTTGACGAGCCATCGAGGCTGCGCAGAGATCGAACAGTTAGGTGAGAGCTCGCAGGCAGACATGGAGATCAATGAATACTGTTGAATGTACCTGGCCTCGCTTGTTGTAGAAGACTTGATAACTCATCGAGACAAATAAGCGGGTACCATCTTTCCGTTGCCAGATATTGCTAATTTGAAATATCTCACCAATGGGCCCAGAATGCTTGGCGAAGATGTTGGCCACTATGATGAAGAGTGTCTCCTTCTCCGGACGAGTTACTTTAGAGACCGGATAGCCTAAAAGTTCGGACTAGACTTGATAGATCTTTGATTAGTTGCACGATGACATGAGGTGGAGGGAAAGAAACGTACTTGGTCATATCCGCTCAGCTTGCAGTAAGAAGGTGATGCATAAGTGAATGCTGGTGGATCGACGACGAGTTCCTGTGGTGTACTCGGCGAGGACATCGAGAACACACCGTAGGCATCGTTTCTGATTGTTTGTTCACAGATCAAACAATCGCAGAAGGCCCAGCCAACGCACCACCACAGGAGGGTGTGAGAGTCTTGCTTTCGTGGTAAAGAGGAGATGGAGGAACCTACACAAAGTCAGTGAGCACGCAGGGCTCAGTGGAGAGGTGGCTAGAGTAGTCGCTCAGGAAGGGCAATGCCTTGGCGATCACCCCACGATTGGCGCAGGATGTGCGGCGCACCATCTCCTCGTAGGTCGGCATGACTCCCTGCAAAGACTGTGAAGATGTCTCGTAGAAGCCAACTGGTGCGAGGTCAGTGCTCTTGTTCAGTGTAGGTCGCGGTGCGGGCTTTGTCCCGCCTGGACTCCCGGAGATGATCCCGTTGGACCAGGCGTTAATCTCACCCGGTTCGTTCTTGTTCGTGCCATGGTGTCGCGCCATCATGACTCGCCACAGGTCCCGCGAGTCGTGCATCTGCATCCTTGCCAGTCCCTCCACTTGCTCCCGGACTTGTTTGAGTTCCTGCCTGATGATACCGACATCATGGACTTGGGCTCGGAGTTGTTCCATTTCCCGTCTCAAGGCATCGTTTTCTTTCCGTACCTCACGCATCTGGTCCATCAAGAGTGCGAGCAACGGCTTGACGGCCTCGTCTTCAAAGTGGGCATGGTCGTCGAGGCCCGAGCTCCGACTCGCTGTGCCGTAGTGATCGTAGGCCGGCGGAGCGTATTGCGTCAGGTGGCTGTGTGAGTGAGGAACCGAAGGCTGAGTGGACGTGCTGGTGCTCTGTACAGAGGCCTGCTCGTACAGCGGGGACGACGAGGAACTCGGAACCGTCGAGGAGGGCATGTACCGCATGGCCGACCCTAAGTCGACTCCCGCTTCGGCCAGGCTCGCCGCCGACGCGGACAGACGCGGACGGCCCCGCTTGCGCTGCGGGGAAGGATGGCAGTCGTGCGGTCTGCCGGCTGCCACGCAACGTCTGCAGGGAATTTGCCTGCGCTCACACAACATCAACCGCCCACCGACCAACACCATCACGACCACGAGTCCACGACCACCACACGGTATCCTCGACTCAGTGTGTGTCCGACACAATCAACACGTTTCTCAAAGTCCGATGGTGGCGTACCCATCACAGGCTGTGTGGGCTTGTCGGCAAGCGAGACAGACACGCTTCCTCTTGCGCGTGACTGCGCCGCCATTGGAGTCGTCCCCAGCTCCTCCGTTCAAGTCGGGGCTGGTGGCGACACGACGGTCGGTGCTGCTACTGCTCATTTTGTGAAGAGTATGACGTATTCCGTGCGGAGTGGTGGCCTTTCGGTCTAAGGCCGACGAAGAAAGGACAAAGTGAAGGAGCTTCTTTAGAGTCTTGCTGTCTTCAACGTTCCTCTGAGTGGTACGCTCGCGTGGAGCGACGTTGATGCTTGAGGGAAGAAGTGCTGTAAAGTGGATACGTAGCACATCCACATATTTGTACTGGATAAAACGCACGTCGAGTGACCGATGGCCGCCGCTACGGTTCCTTCGTTTCGAACATATTCCCGAAGGACATTATCAGCGAAATTTCATTTCGGCGGTTACGCCGCATTTCACCCATTGGGAAACGGAAAATCCCGAACCAATGGCAATTAAGCGTCGTGGTTTCTCCTATACGGAAATTCTGCGGCCCCAATTGAAGACAACCGTTCTCGGCTGTTGCCGGAAAGATCAGCCAGCCAACAGCCGGCAACTTCCGGATTCATGAGATCCATTTATTGTCCCTACACTTTCCCACGTCGTGTCTTCTCACACGTCTTGTCGTGGTGTGGCCAGAGGTGAAGCTGCAGACAGGAACTCGTCGAGCATGTCGTCCAGGCTCAGGCTCGTGGCAATGGCAGATGACGGGCCTGGTGTCGTCGGCTTGGCCTCAGCTACCTTTCGCTGTTGTTCAAGAAGGATGGCCCTGCATTCCTCGTCCTGTAGGAGTTCGGCCAGCGAAACGCTAGACCAAGATTGTTGTCCCGTTAAGGTGGAGTTGCCTGATGGTGTTGGTGGCGCGTGGTTGGTGCGCGTTGTTGAGGATGTGCTGCCTGCAGCGTAACTGGGATAACCAGGCGTACTCTGCTCGGCTACTTCATATATGTCAGGGGATGATGAAGAGGAAGTGATGGAGGAAGTTGGTGAAGAAGTCGGCTGAGGCGAGAGCTGTTGATGGTAAGCGAGTGTCTGCGATGATGGAGTTGACACGGGCGGCGGGAACGAGTAGATTGTAGACGCTAGAGAATACGGGGGGAAGCGACCTGACGAGGAAGAGGTGTCCACGGTGAAGGTGCGTGGGCCGTTCGGAGTATTGATAGTGGTGGTCGTGATAGTATTCGTGGTGTACAGGGAGTTGAAGAAGGCCGAGAACTTAGACTTGAATCGATGGAGCTCAGGTGGATTGTGCAGAATGTCACTGATGCTGTGCGGTGGCATAGGGGCGTCGTCATCGAGAACCGAATCCACGGCCAAGACGTACCACTTCGGCTGAGGAAACACAAGCACAAGGTTAACGACGAGCAAAGCTCAACTGCCAAGTGATATCATTTGATGGATCAAACTTGGTTGAGAGAGCCAAGGTACCTGTCGCTGCTTGTTGTAGAAGAGTTGGTGGCGCAAGCGCACTGCCAGGCCGCGCTTATCTTTGGTGGACCACGTCATGGTTGTAAAGAAGGCCTCACCGGCTGGTTTCTCAGGTTTGCTGAAGATGCGTGTGAGAACTACAAACACCATCTCCTTCTCAGTCTGGCATAGCGTAAAGATGGGCTGTCCTAACAACTCTTCCTGCACGTTTCAGTTAGTCGCCATACTGGCAATCAATAGGAGCTAGGGAAAACCTGAGAGAAACCAGTCAGGGAACAGCAGGCCGGAGAGACATACACGAAGACGGGTGGCTTAACCGACAGATCTTCAACAGACTTAGGCTCGCCCATGTAGCACACTGCGTAGGCATCACCTCTGGGTGGGACAAAGTATGAGATAACAACCAACAGAAACCTCTGGTGATGGATCGGTACCTAACATCGTCCACAATAAAGGAATCAAGGTAGTCGGTGTATTCACTAATGAATGGAAGAGTGGCAACGATAGCCTGCTTCTTGACGACCAACTCCAATGGTCCAGACGAGGTTGGCGACGATGAGGCAGACGATGATGAAGAGACTGTGCGAGAACGTTTATGTGGTCGGCGGTTGAGTTCCTGCCGCAGTTCGTCGAGCTGCCTTTGGTATTCCCTGTCCCTCTCATCTAAACGTGCTCTTAAGTCTAGTACCTCTGCTCGGAGGTCTGCGTCTGATCTCTTCATTTCCCTCAACTGCTCGACCAGCAATGATAGCACTGTCTTGATCTGGCGTACTTCTTTTTCCATGTTGCTGTTGCTGCTGCCTCCATTGCTGCCGTTCCCCGTAGCATCGGACTCAAGGTCATGTGCTGCATGTCGAGCGGATCTATCGGCCATCAAGTCGCTGGAAGTGCGCTGCATCTTGTGTGGCGGCTGCTCATGCTCGCTTGACGAGGGAAAGTGAGATCCATCCCTGTGCGCGCCGCCAGCCGCGTAGCCAACGCCCATCGCAGAGAGGGAAGGAAAGGCAGGTGTCGGCGCCGTAGGCAGCGTGGAGGTTGGTGAGACGGACGCCGGTGATGGAGACGAGAAGGAAGAGGACGAGGACGAAGCCGCAAACAGGGCTGGTCCCGACGCCGATCCTGTCGTCATCGGGCGCATGCTGCTCAAGGGATGGCGCGTGCCGGCCGATGGTGCCTGAGTCGCGAACGTTGCAGCAGGGTTGGCCGGTGGTGGCACCCACTGGGCCATCGGCGGCCGGCCGCGCCTGCTGGGCGGCGGCAGACAGCACTCGTCGGCGAGGCCGGCGCCAATACATCGGCGACACGGCTGCTGCCTACAACATGGTACACACATGACATTTAGACTTATTTATTTTATTTCGCATCGGTTTTAGGTGAAAATAAAAATTAATAATTTTTGCATTTATTTTATTTTATTTTATTTTATTTTAAAACATCTAAAAACAAATTCAAAAGTCGTCGATGTCATTTTAAAAAATAAAATTAAATGTAGAAATTAAAAAGGTGTAATGCCGCTTCGTGATTAGTGACGGCAATTTACCCATCGCATTTGGTGTGGGCCTTACGGCACTGTAGACAGACCAGCTTCCTCGGTCGCGGCTGAGGTATTGGTGGGGGCGTCGTGGTCTGCATCAGGAGGGAGATGACGATGGTGGTGACCCAGCCCCACAGGGAGACGTTATGGCCGTGGCGGAGGTAAGTTCGTTGTTTCTGCTTCCGTTTCGTTTTTTCAGACAGAAATTGCTCCAGTGCCAAAAACGGAAGCAAAAAACGAAACACACAAATCCTAGTTGATAAAGGGAGTAATTCATTTATTAATAACACTTACATTTAGTAGCACTAACAATGGTGGTAGAAAAATAAAGACCATCCTAGCATTGGGAACTGTGATGAAGTTGCAATCTCTATTTGTAGGTTTGTATATAGTTAAGCAAGAGTAAGAAAGAAATGAGAAATTAAACACTAAAAAGCCAATAATTTAATAATTCAAATGTAAGTGTTATTAATAAATGAATTAAAATAGATTATATAATATAATAAAATAACTATATTCTTGATGAAGATGCAACTCCCTTTTGTTGAAGGTGATGAATGGTTGCACAGCAATTTCATGCGATTTTTTGGCCTTTCATGGGCTGGAAATTTGGCCAGTGGTTTTTTTTTTTGAAAAAAAGCTGCCCTTTCTGTTTCTCTGTCAATAGATGACACAACGACTGCATTTGCGCGTTGAGAGCGGTACGTGGACCGGGCACGGCAGAACACAGGTTGTGCCAGCTGGCCTGGTGGTGGCACTAATCACCTTTGGATTAATTCCTAAATTCATTAAATCAAATTAATAAAGGAGGTCACGGCAACACCGTGCTGTGGGGCGCACAAGTGGGGTACGACTTGGACGACCTCGGCTACCACCTCGCCCACCTCGAAGTTGTCCGACAAGGTACCTTTGCAGCAGCCTTTTTATTGAATTTTTAAAATAATAATAATAAAATTTTTAAGACTTTTTCTGGCATTGAATTATAAAAATAATAATAAATATTTTAAACAATAGATCCGCTGGACGAGGCCCCTACACACCACTTTGTACAGTTCCCTCTTCACTCAAGTGTGGAGTTAGCTGATGTTCCTGACCCATTGTGTGTGTGCGCAATGATCTTGCTTGTGGTCATGGATGCCGCTCTGTGGTGTGAACCGTGCTCGCCATCACGATGATGATCATCTGCAGAGCGATCTGAGCAAGGCGACAGTGAAACAGCTGTGGAAGGAGATCAAGCGAGTGAGCCTCTGGACACTGCCCCGAACGGACTATCTGCAAAACCTCTCTGATGATTGCTATCATCTGGGTACCCGATCCCTCTGGCTAGTGGAAGGATGAGTGATCTTCTTCTTCTATCGCGCTTCCTCTCTCAGCTTGAGTATCACTGACGAATTGGATATAGGCATATCGGTAGAGTTGCAGCACCAGGACTTTGGCACATTCAAGCATCAGATCCCAACGGGGCCCATTGTTCTCGTGTCCTCTGTCACACCAACCTGGGCAGGTACCCAACTCCTTTCGACTTTGTCGGCCCGCATCAAAGAGATCCTTCTACACTGCTTACTGATCGAATCACAGAGCAAGTGCGATTCCTTACAATGATTCGCAACATTACGGAGATCATAGAGAAGCACTCAGGCATTTTAGTGCCTGATTACATCAAGCTCCGATGGGAGAGCCGAAGCAAAGGTACGTCACATCCGGTGATGTTATCAATGCGCGTTGCCGTTCTCCCTTATCCTCTTGGATTCACGTTTTTTATATTTACGCCTGCAGAGATCGAACTATTGATGCGGAATGCGCTCACCAACTCCTTAGGCGGAAAGCAACAGCAAGCCGTGGCGGTACAATCCAAAAAGCCTCAGTAATAAAGTTATCATCGCTGCTTGAAATCACTTGCAACGTGGGCGGGACAGGAGTGACTTTCAATAATAATGTCAAGTTCCTATCTTGTGGTGATAGATCAGGCAAGGGAGAAAGTGAACGATAGAATCCGAACGGAGCAGTCGCTCGCGCCTACGGCCAGATCGAACACCTGCGAGACCTCGGACGGCTTTCGCCAGCTGAGCCGCTCAACGGTATCCACGGGACACAACCTGTTGAAGGCAATGTGCACCCGTAAGCATTCGGCGTGCACAATCAATTGGGGAAAGGAAATAAGTACGGTGGAGGAACGGAGATGAATGAGGTCCAGCGAAGTTTGCCTTCCTGTACTGAGCTCGTCCACAGAGAAATGAGTCCATTCTCAAGGCCCACAGCCAGCAGATACCGCCATGATCTAGACCCAAGGAAACAAACAAGCGTAAGTGCTTTCGGCTGACTGAATCATAGAGTGTTAGCAATACCCTTGGCCTGCGACAGGGAAGAATGCCACAGCGTTTACTCCCGTCTTGAAGGTGAGAGTCGAGTCAAGAGACCACGATGGGGTTGCTTGGCCGCTATCCTCCTTTTCGGTTGATCCTTTCTTCCACACTTTGACCTTCTTGTCTCTGGATCCAGAGACGAGGTACTCGTCATCATGCGACCAGCTGCACGACCAAATGATTCTGTCATGCGCCTTGATCTTGGCCACCAGTTTGTAGTCCGAATCTGTGAGGTCGTACTGAGTCATGTAACAGACTGAAATGCAGGCACGCCGTCGTGTAACTTACCGCTGCTGGTAGCGAAAATGGACAAGCAGCGATCTCGTGAGGCTGAACAGAGATAGGCATCATCGTGAGAGTACTCAAGCTGCGTTACGGTGAGCGAATGAGAGTAGATTTGGTGGCTCTTCTTCCAGGGATCAGTTTGCCACACAATTATGCCACATTGTTCTGGCTTGGCACCCTACGAAGAAGAGCATAAGCAAGTCGGCCTTGGCTGATATGTAAGGGAACTAGCGAGGTACCTTGCAAGCGGAGGCAATTTGTTTGCCCGAGCGGCTGGAGGCAAGGCAGACAAGATTGTCGCCGTGGCCGTAGAGCTTGTAGATTTCAGGCCATAAGGTAGATTGCAGCAAGTGTTCTTCAAATGGAGGCACGCTCAGCACAACAGGCTCCGCAACTATCTCCTCTCTGAAGCTCAGAGGATCACTTCCTTCAGTCGATCGTTCTTCACCCTCTGATATTGCATCAACAGTTAGAACTCATCTGGATGCGGTGAGCGAGGGCACTGAGTACCGAAGAGAGGCTTATTAGATAGACCAAGAGGTGGGACATTGGCACCCAGCGGTCGTGACTCTACATCCAGCTCTGCCTGGACGCCAGTGATGCCCGCCAGTGTGGCGATGAAAGTGCGTGGTGCGTCGAAGACACGGATGACTTTCTCTTCGGCACCCGACACCAAACGGTGATGAACTCCATTCACAAACGCGAGGCAGCTCATATCGTATCCGTGAATCTGCGGTCGCGCTATCTCGTGCCACGTCATGGTCGAATCTGAGTCCTCTGCAGATGAATTGAATGGCAGATTAACTCACAAATAATTGAGCATCACGCCTGCAGGTTCTACCTGGTGAACGCTTCCATGGGGCGAAAAGGCGCGTGGTCTGATCCTTGCTCACCGAAACAAGATATTGCTGAGAGGGATCCCATGATACATCTTTGACTGCACCAAAGTGACCCGATACTGTAACACAAGGTTCCCATGCTTCTAGTTCGATATCCTCCAGCCCTTCGCCTGAATACAAGGGTTAGAAATGAAGAAGCAATACATTACTTGAGAGAAAGTACCTTGAGTGATCTTTGTGGCCTGTCGCTTCCACAAATGGAAGGCGCCATTGTAACCGTGAGCGATGATATAAAGCCCCTCCGGACCAAAGAGGCCACCATAAAAGCCAAGCGTATTGCCTCCCATCTCACCTACGCGCACATCATTGAGCCACACCCCGGTCTCCGGATCAGGTCGCCAGATAGCCATCGTGCGATCCATGGATGCTGACAACAAGGCCATGGGTTGATGCTCCTTGCCTGGCGCGTGCACCCGATAAGTATGGTAATGCCGAATTTGACAATAGCGCGTTGAGAAGTTACCTTCTTTCTCAATGGTAGGATGCCAACGCACAGAGTACACCCAGTCATCGTGGCCATAAAGAATAGACTCCAACACAACGATGAATGTGCCATCGCTTCCCAACTTGAATTGCTTTCCTCGCTTCTGTTCAATATCTTCCCTGCTGAGTTCGGTCTCTTCCTCTTCGTCCTCGCCTAGCAGCAAAGGAAATCAAGTCAAATAGATATCAAAATAACGAAGAGAAGCTTGGCAATACCGGTCTTCAGTATTGGGGCAGATGGAGTTGAGGACTCGACAAGGCGAGTAATCTTCCATAAGCGGATGTAATTATCTTGGGCAGATGAAGCCAGAAACACGTCTCCGTCATCTGCCTTTGTGAAAGCCAGCGATCGGATCCAATCTTCGTGGCCGTGCAAATCGAGTAAGCGGACAAACTGCGAATGAAAGGTATCGTCAGGTCGATCGAAAGTAAAGGTAAGGTATCTCAATTACCTTTTCTCCGTCGAGCTTACACACGTACAAGTGGATCAAAAGGTCCACGCCAGCAGCAGCCAGCATAACAACATTAGTTCCCGGAATATGTGTGAGCGCCACGCATTCCATCATCTTGGGCGTAAAGTCAAACGTCTGTAGGCAGCGCCACTCGCCCTTCACATTGCGCCTCCATATTTTCAATGTACGATCGGCCGAAGTGGACGCAAGCCACACCTAGATCATCCACACGAATCTTTAAGTCCTGAGAGTGTCAGATCATGTATCTCATGTTCAGTACCTCGCCATTAGGCGTGTTGAGCACACCCACGTGAGTAATTGAGTCGCTGTGCCCCTCCAATATGGCGGACGCTTCCCACTGCGATGCACGATACAAAGGCAGTTTGATCAGCACATGCACTAACAGAACCCGGTCATCAGCTGCATACATTGTCGCCGCTCTGCGACTTCTTCCAGATCACGATCAGTTTGTCTGATGATCCCGAGACGAGTTCATTCTCGTTGGCCTTCCACCGGATCTCCATGCTCTCTGCACGAGAGGGTCAGCATGCACAATGCGCGCTTGCTTCGCCATGAACCCTCACAAGCAGGGCGCGAATACCGCTCGTATTAGGGATCCACGACACCGTGTTGACTCTGCCCTTGTGGCCGCGCAGCACCTGCTTAACGCGGTACTCCTACATGAAAGAGAAGAGTGTAAGTCTCGAAGATTTTATTCACATAACAGGGAAAATAATTTATGTATAATAATTTATATTAATTATTAATTATTATTTGTATTATTAATCTAGGAAAAAAGAATTCATTTTGTATGTTGGGAGAGTACGTTGGGTGCATAGAGAGCAATCATGTTGTGGGCGCCGTAGGCGATCAGGTTGTTCCGCCCCCATGTGGCAGCATTGACCAGCCGATTGCATCCAACGCTAATGAATCGCAGATTAACCTGTGCATCCTGAATCGCGGGCCCCGATTCGGTCGCGCTCGTGTTCGCGGCGGCTGCCGTCTCCATCTCGAGAATTCAAGCAAATGGTAAATTTGTAATGTTTGTTGAAAACGTTTCCACAATCAACAAATTTTCAAACATCACCGAGTTTGTTTTGTTTTTTCAAAACGTTTCCACGAATACCAAATTTTAGACAACTTTGAAACAATTTTGAGTTTGTTTTGTTTTTTCGAAAAGAAAGGTTGGAGAAATTGGATCACAAAGATGAGCGTGCGGGTGGATTCTGGAGAGTACTACGCCAACTCATTCATCTTCATTTTTAGTTTTAATTTGATTTCCCTTCCCGTTCTCCAGTGAATCCAAATGACAGTACTAATCCGGATTTTGTAACATTTCGTGTACAGTGTCATTCGACTAATTTTACAATTCTTGAAGGAGAACTCCCTCTTCAATGCTATGCATACACTGCAGGTAATTTATATTTTCAAATATTTTTAAAATATATTAAAATGTTTCTTAAAAATAATGAAATTTAATGGTCTGAAATAAACTGACGTTGCTTTTTTTTAGGAGGAGTCGCAGATCTCACTCAACACAGTGGACAACATCGACTCGTTCATATCGGACGTCACACACGGCAGGTGGGATGCAGTGCTGCGTACAGTGGGCACTTTCGCACTGCCGGAGTCTCTCGTCATCGACCTTTATGAGCAGGTTCGTTCGCGTGCTGATGGCCGAGGTGTCATGAGTATGTTACTCATGTTCTGCCATGATCATCAGATTGTCATTGAGATGATCGAGCTGAAGGAGAATGAGACGGCACGAGCGATCATGCGTGACACAGCTCCGATGCTGTTGTTGCGTTCCAAGGATCCTGATCGATATCTACGATTGCAGCGACTCATCAACAAACCCTTCTTTGATCACCGTGATGCCTATCCAGATGGCTCGAATAGAGAGAAGCGGCGAGCCATCCTTGCCAAAGGTACCAGACCAGTGCGGCTATCAGCCGATCGGCCAGCGCTAATCTGTTTGCGTTTCTGCAGCTCTGGCATCCGAGGTTCAGGTTGTTCCGCCCTCCCGTCTCATGTCGCTCATCACACAGGCTCTCAAATATCAGCAAACCCAAGGTAGTTTAGAACGGCAACGAATGTTGGTTGTCCTTCTCCTCATCATTACTCCCCTCTTTAGGCCTGTTGCCTCCTGGTACGGAACTAGATCTGTTCCGAGGCACTGCAGCTGCACAGCAAGAGGAGGAAGAAACATTCCCCACACAGCTCGAAAAGATTGTGAAGGTGAGCAATGCATTATATAGTTTCTACCATCGCTTACTTAAAGTGCGTTATGAACATAGTTTGGAGCAAAATCACACGCCGAGGCCGCGGCTTTCTCTACCGATGGTCAGTCTCTCGTTACTGGCAGCGTTGATGGCTTTGTTGAGGTGTGGGACTGGGTCACAGGAAAGATTCGTAAAGATCTTCAGTATCAGGCTGAGGTACATTTCCGCCCCATTCGCTTCTAATCTTGGCAATCAAATTCATCTCTTTGCTGGATGACTACTATCAGGATAAGTTGATGATGCATGCCGAGTCAGTATTTTGTGTTAACTTTAATAAGGACAGCGAGCTTCTAGTGTCCGGAAGCCAAGATGGACAAATCAAGGTATGTTTACCTGTCATTCAAATCTCACTCTGTTAGTTAATATCCCTTGCGACATGCATTTGTCCAGGTGTGGCGCTTGTCTACTGGCAAATGCTTACGCAAGTTCGAGAAGGCTCACGTGGAGGGTGTCACCTGCGTTAGCTTTGCTGACGATTCATCTCACGTTCTCTCCGGATCCTTTGACCATACTGTCAGGTATCTCCGCTTCTGTACCTGGATATTGCTTTAGACTAATGTCCTGTTTATGTTACAGAATACATGGATTGAAATCGGGTAAAACGCTCAAGATCTTCCGAGGTCATTCGTCTTATGTGAATGCGGCCATCTACTCTGAGGATGAAAATTTCGTAAGGCTCAAGTCCTATGGTACTTTGGTAGACTATTTTATGACCCATGCCTTTGCACAGGTCATATCTGGAAGTAGCGATGGCACGATCAGAGTGTGGGATGCCAAGACGACCGATTGTCTGCGCTTCTTTTCACCAAGTGGAACTGGCCGGCATATCACCGAGCTGACTTCCGTCCATTCTATCTACCTCTCTCCGCTCAACCCCGAATACATCGTTGTAGGCTGCAAGTCGCACACTACCTACGTCATGAACCTTAAGGTAGGGCACATCTCTCAAATGTGTTTCCCTCACCCCTACTTATTGAGTGTGATGTTCAGGGCAAGGTGCTCAAATCCTACTTCTCGGGGAAGAAGGAGGTTGCCTTCGTCAAGTGCCTACCTAGCAGGAAGGGAGGTTACATCTACGCCGTGGGCGAGGACCGGAACCTCTACTGCTTTAATGCCAATACAGGCAACCTGGACTACACTCTCACGGTATCTACATCACACCCTCGTCTAAGCTCAGAAATGTCGCGAACTTGGCTTACGTGAAACAATCACCACAGGATCTCCACGAAAAGGAAGTTATCGGTCTAGCTCATCACCCACACAAGAACCTCATCGCTACCTTTGCTGATGATGGCCTGCTCAAGCTTTGGAAGGGCGAGAAGTAGTCGCTCGCTGGTGTTATTCTTTGGATTCCATAAATTTCTTACAAAAATGTAAAACATGCACCACTTCATTTTCGTTTTCTGAGCATTTTCTCACTTTCAATTCAGAGAGAAAACCACTTTGCAAGAAAGAAAAGCAAATTTCTTTGTCGGCAACGAATTTAATCGCGGCAGAGGCCAACCACATTCGCACATCCACACTCAGCAATGGCGGAAGAAAAGACCACGGACGCCGTCAATCTCGCGGCGGAGCCTGAATCGGTGAAGGAGGACGGCACGGTCACACCGTGGGACGTGGAGGGCGTGGTGGATTACAACAAGCTCATCGATCAATTTGGCTCTACGCCAATCGATGAGGCCCTCCTCCAGCGGATGGAGCGTGTCTCGGGCAAGCCCGTCCATCCCTGGTTGCGCCGAGGACTTTTCTTCTCGCACAGGTACCCCCTTCGCCTATATTTTCAATTTCAACTTTGATTTATCTATTTTTCCTCATTTATAATTTATTTATAAAATATTCTAATTTCTCCACGGTTGATTTTATTCACCTACACAGGGCTATGAATGAGATTCTGGATGCGGCCGAGGCTGGACAGCCGTTCTATCTCTACACTGGCCGCGGACCTTCCTCGGAAGCGCTTCACTTGGGCCACATGATCCCGTTCATGTTCACCAAGTACGCTGGGACCTTGCTTGGGTGGTAATGCATGGACATTCGATTGAGACTTAACGCAAATGTTGTTCGCTGGCATGTGCAGGTGGCTGCAGGACACCTTCGACGTGCCTCTGGTGATCCAGATGACCGACGATGAGAAGTTCTTGTGGAAGGATCTGACTCTGGAGCAGGCCCACCGCCTCACCTATGAGAACGCCAAG
>CDEZ01020347.1:0-13211 GCA_000826365.1 Acanthamoeba royreba
ATCTATTGTAGTGCTTATCTTTCAGGAAATGCTTCACTTCCATCCTGAGGCTGATCCCAACCTCAGCAAGAACAAGCGGCTTCATCTCAACTCCAAGTACCAATTTTCTCCTATCGTATCTACAAAACATTAACTGTGTGACTAGGACACCACCAACGTCGCCCAATGCATTAGCTTCTCCTCCTCCACTATCGCCGTCTCAAACCCAACAGCAACCCAAGCCTGCACCACAGGTAGGACTCAGTTGCTTAACCTTTTTTTGTGAGCGCGACTGAAGTAAACTGCAGCCCAACTTCCGGCCTATTGTGCCGCGGCCAGTGCATCCTCAGCCGCCACCCCACATGGCCCAGCAATCACATTCCCTGATTCTTCAGCAACAGATGAAGATCCAACAGGTTTAGTTCCTCTCCACGGATGGTATTGCAATCTTTATTTCTTACACCTGCTTTGCCCGCGCGTACAGCAACCGATCAAGATATTGCCGCTCCCCGGTGCGGCCCCGCCTGGCTATCTTCCAACTCAGCCTGTTCCGCTTGCAGCCATGCCCCTACACCCTCAGGTAGATCAGCCAACATGTTGAGCCTTATTTGGGACTGGAACTCATAGCCAAGCAGATGCCAATAATCGCTCCCGTGGTTGGTAAGGCGCCTATCCCGCTTCTTCCGCAGCAGGTCCAACTACCAGTTGTGCCTGTGGGCTATGCTCCGCTCCCGACCATCATTCCGGCCTACCCCATCGTGGCCCCGTACGTTTCTCGTATGTAAGTTTAGTCATAAAGCTTCTCTTACATCCACATTGAGCAGTAAGCAAGAGACCAACATACGGACCTTCGTGCACCCTACTGAGGCAAGCATACCCACCAGCACTGCGGCGCTACCGGAGCAAACGGAGGAACTGTTGTCGTTTGACTCTCCTACTCTCATGGTGGAGAACCTCCTTAACAGCGAAGACTTGTTCAAAGGTACCGCGCACGTCTCTCATCAGCCCCTCTCTATGTTGACGCTGTGAAGTTGATGCAGATTTTGAGGACGAGATGGACATCGCCCAAGAGGATCCCGATGACATCTTCCGCTCGTACCTGGAGCAGTGATGGCTCATCAAAGAGAATTCCCTGCCATATACCTTGTATGTACTCTTTACATTAACAATATTGCAACGCCACAATGGGCGCTTGGGTCAGCGCTTAGTTGTCGGCTTCGAACTCGAAAATGTCGTCGAAGGAGGAACTCTTGCTGATACCACGTCGTCCGAAAGATCCTACCTCCGAATCCACTCGGTGCGCAAGTGTGTGGCGTCTCGGCCTTGTTCGTACTGCCAAATCTTGCTCAAATCCTTCCTCTGACTCAAGAGATCCGGCGTTCGAGATGTCT
Source organism: Acanthamoeba royreba (assembly GCA_000826365.1). Lineage (NCBI taxonomy): Eukaryota > Discosea > Longamoebia > Acanthamoebidae > Acanthamoeba > Acanthamoeba royreba. Next base: position 1,371 of record CDEZ01020347.1, read on the forward strand.
GTTACCGTATCAATGCTACCTGTACTCGATTCCATGCTTCGCTGCCGACGATTGTGCGGTGGCGTAACCGCCGCGATAGGTTTAACTTGGGTATGTTCCAACTCTTGACCGTGGTCTGCTTCACCCTCATGTTCCATCGGTTTCGGAACGTGGGCATCACACGTCTCCAACTCTTCGGGATATTCCTCGTCAGAGTCTTCGTCGCTGTACAGATGGGAGACGAGCTTGCCCAAGGTTGATTGCTTTTTGACCTTGAAATGAATTTCTCCTGAACATGGCACGTGAGAAACTATAACTTGCGCCACGTCAAGTAGATCGTACCAGGCAGCACATTGGGAGTCGTAGACTTGAGCGGCAGCCACATGTCAACCTCGCGGTCGAGTGGCAGCGGAGCCAGGAGTATCTATTATTTGTGAATCAGCTGTGCAGAACGACATATGGGAGAGACGCTACGGACCTCCAGCACACCAAGTAGATCATCAGAACCAGCACTTTCGCTCTTATCTAAGACTTGGACTGATATCGAATCTAGAGGAATATTCAAGTCAGCATGCGCAGGCCAAGGCTTAAGGGTAACAAGGCTATGATACCGGAAATGCCGAGGAAGTATTGCTCGTTCCACACTGGGTGGGGTGTCTGCCAACAGACGGAAGATTGGCGTAGTCGAGAGATCGATGACAGCACGCAATAGATATTAGCTACCGAAGCCTTGGCTCGTGACTTGCCCGGGCGCATGTCTCGCGCTTCTAGCAGTACCACTTTGGTATCTTGCCAGTTGCCTGTAATGAAGTATATAAGGTTGCGGTCACTATATCCATGCTTTAAAACATACCCATCTCCTCCTGCTCGGCTGCTATGGATGTGGCTGACTCTGGGCTAGTATCCACAGTTATAATGACTTCCTCCTCCAGACAGCCATCAATCAGGTCTAGATCAGTGGCCGAGGTGAAGTGTTTGACCTGATAGGGCGGTCGAGTGCGGCCGCTGTCTAGTAGGAACTGGGAGTTCACGTTCATCATCAACGCGTTCAGACCACTCGTCGCCTCACCCTCTGATGGGAGAACGCCCATGCGCTCGTAGGCTAGCCCTACGTGCTGGGCCTCGAAGAGCTCATCCCACCCTTCTCGTGTTCGTATCTTTTTGGGAGGAGTCCGTTTAGCCCTCTCCAGCCACTGGGTAGTGTTAGGCACAAGAGACTCTGCTCTTAGTATAGTAGTAACTTGAATGCAAGCATGGGATAACGTGGACAGTACGTGCGTCTTGTTGCGATTCTTATAGAGCCGAATGAATATATTCAGGTTGTGCATAGCGTGTACGGAACGCTCAAGCTGCAGATGCCGCACCATGATCGTGTGTTCTTTGTCCAGTGAGAGCAGAAGCCACCTGGATCACAGTGGGTGAGAAACCATCTGCCCACTATGCTAGAATAATCCATATACCTGAGGGAGGCGATCTCCACATCCCCCGCATCCGTTTGATACCATACAAAGATATTATCGTCTGGTGTGGCTCCTTTCGCCGTTTCTAGAACTTCACTCCAGCCCTTATTATCGAACAAGTAGGCCTAATATTGGACGTAGTGATGGTCAGAGTTGCCAGTTCACCGTCAATTCTTTGCAAGCTTGGGCCAACCTCGGTCCTATGAATGATGAGACCCACTTGTGTGTATAGCTCTTCTGTGAATACATCCATCTCTTTGTTGAGCGCCTCGTGGCTTGTGAGCCAAAGACACAGATCACCTGAATTGATTGATTAGTCGGAAGCTTAATACCCGCAATAGGAAGCAGTACCGGTGGACAGATGCTTAGCGGCGATCCCTAGTGGGCACGAAGGCAGGGCCCGTTCAGACGACAGATCAAGGAGCGGAGGTTTGACACCGAACGACGAGGGAACTGTCGAGCGCACCACATCACAGTCAGCTATTTCGCACGAGCAGCGCATGGTACACATACCATTTACAGAGCGATTCGACTTGCGCTTCAGCTTTCGCTTGGCCACCATAAGCAGCTGCTTGACTGCACACCCAATCGTTAGTGCTTGAATGCTACCACAATGTGAATGGTACGAACCAATCATGCGTTCGAGGCGTGCCGCTTGTTTCTCGGGCAACCACCGGAGGTAATAGTTGCTCCATATGCGCTGAGAGGGCGATAGAAAGGAAAGAGCATTGGGAGAGGGCACCAGTATCTTTTGTGGCAGTTCCTCTGGCGTGCGCGGGGATAGGGCTAAGGCCGACAGGATAGAGGAGGTCTTCGATGTGATGGGAGTTTCAGGCGCTGGTAAGAGCGTGGAGGCATCGGTGCCTGTGGCAATGTGCTCTATCTCCTGAGCCTGCATAGTAGCTAGAGTCTTACGCGATCTAATTCTGCGCTCGGAAGAGGATGACATGCAAATTGGCACTTGGTGTTCGACGTTTCGCTCAGACCGGCTGTGGTTCATTATTGTGACAGTACCAGAGCGTCTCCGTATTCCTTCTTTGGAAGGCACCTCAAGAAGGTTTTCCCTAGCCAAACCTGATCGTTGACTCATCCGCCGTCGGTAGACGTAGTCTCGATTACGAAAGAGGGCTATGTTATCCAAGGCCTCATCCCATAGCGATGTAGTATTCTCCTCGAGCTTGTTTTTCATCCGCTCGTACTCACAGTCGTACAAAAATGTCCCATGTTTACACGCATAGAGGTTGTCCAGAATGAAGAGCAAAAACTCCTCGTTGAACTGCATAAAATCAAGTCAGTAAGCAGCAGTGAAGAAGATCGACTCAGTAGAGAAAACCTCAAAATCAGCGGGGAAGAGCTGCATTGTAGTCCACACACAATCGATGAACTGCAAGAAAATTGGAGACTGAGTTTTGGAGTCTTCCCCCAGTTGATCATGGCCTGTGTGGTTATCGCCTCAAGTGAGAATACTCAAACATTGCAAAACGAGTTGGGCGAATTACCGCATCGCTTGTGGAATTGATGGCCAAAGGAGAGCCACTCCTTTTCAATCAATACAAAAAATCCCGCTATGGTACGATAATAGGAATCCATCAACAACTCAATCTGCAGTGATGTTAGCATAGACCCAATGAACTGACGTATACGACGTACCAGCGAGCAGACAATACTCGTTCTATCCCATCCATCACTGCACACAATAAAAACATTGCAAAGTGAGATTGGCATTCTCGAGGACGAATAACGTAGCGACTAGCCTGCAGCGACAGCGCATAGATAACAAACAGCAAATCAAGTTATGGTATGTGCCTGCAATGGACGAGAGCCGGGCCAGGGTAAACCGCCATATGGCGCACCACATCGTAAACGGCCGATAAAAGTTTACTCGTTCGATCAAACCAATCTAACTGAGCTTCATCTTTGATAACACCTTCAAGAATCGCCTACACATGCACGAATTAGTCATCGTAAGACCAATCAGCCAACTATGAAAGAGCAACGTGCCTTCTTCAGCGTATTTATACTGTCGTTCATGACATGAATATTATCTACATCCAAAAATGACAAAATTGTGTTGGGGTAACTTTCGTAACCACCGCCTTTTGCCTTGTTCATGACCGCGTTTAGTTTGGGTCTGCACGTACATCAGGTCACAAATGAAAAAAATACAAAATGGATTGAGCAGCAAATACCTCACATCGATAATGCGCACTGGCACTGAAGGATTAATCGCCACTAGCGCATTGATGAATTTTTCATCTGCTGTTGATCGAGTAATTCCTGTGTATTGGAGAGATATTGCATGAGTGGATTGTAATCGTGTATTCACAGAGGAGCGTACCTAAAAGGCCTACTTTTGGCTGAGAGGATCTACAAAGTACAGCAGTTCCCAATCGCCAGCAAAGAGTGGGCGTTCGACGTTTCACTCGATGCTTGGCACATTCGATAACCTCTGTATCCAGTCGAAAAAATGAGCACGCCGAGCACGTAGAGCATTGAAATCATATACCTTGGTCAGACATGGCCGATGGCACAACGAGAATGGGTGGATAGGTGGGACTCAGCTTGAAAGATTCATTTACATGAGAAATACGCCATGGGCCTGACCCATCCTCGGTAATGCCCATACGGGAAAACTCTAGATAGGGATCATAGGACCACTGTCGCGGTTTCTGTTGCATCACGACAATGAGACAGAGGCATGATGAAAATGGAAAGAAGAGTCTAATCTACCTGAGTGGCTTGATAAAACGGAAATGCAAAAAGTGGCTCCGATTTCGGAAGCTTGAGCAGATGTTGATGAAAGTTAAGAGCGCCTGTCAACGCATCCCAGATCGTTAGGAGAAGAAGGTACTCTTCACGATGTCAAAGATTCTCCATTTGAAAGACGTACTCTTGTCATCAGAGAAGAGGAGGTTGAGGGCATGCACATCCTTCCCAAGCAACAACAATCGTTTCCCGTTCCTCTCCATCAAGGCGATGTTGGTTACGGCCATGACTCGGGCACCGTCCGCCAAACCCAGTCGTTCCTGCACAGCAATTCACAAATAATTGTATTTAATAATAATAATAATAATAATAATAATAATAATAATAATAATAATGTAAACAAAGAAAAATAGAAAGACTTAAACCTTGAGAAAGTCAGGGTCAGAGGAAGGGTCGAAGATGACGCGGAAGGTGGTCAGCACGAGACCGCCGCTGATGACGCAGATGTCGGCGTTGGGCAACTCGAGGCCGATGCACTTGCTCGCGCGATGGTCCATCAGCACGCGCTCGCCCGGCATGTACGTCCCCACCTCGTACACCGTGTGCCGCGGCTCGGCCAGGCGGCGGTAGTAGTGCCGCTTCTGCCGCAGCCGCTCCACCGCATCGGCGTCGCTCTTCATCGCCGTGGCCGCCTGGCCAGCGGCCGTGGTCGTGGTGGTCGTGGTCGATGACAACGTGGCGACCGGTACCGCCGAAGCAGAGACCGAAGTGCCCGGCAGCGGAGCGGCGGCCATTGCGGCTACGTGGCCGCTTTGCTCGAGCACCGCCCGCACCTTGGCCGGCAGCGATGCGCTGCGGCTACGCGTGCGCGTAGTGGGCTGCGGCGTCAGGTGCACCTGGTGCTGGTGCTTGCCTACCGATCCATCTCTGCTGCCATCGATGCGCAGATCCTCGCTCTCTCGTGTCGTGGTGGCAATTGACGGCACATCATTGCCAATGTTAACATTAATCTCCTCTTGATCTGGGGCCTGCACGATGATTCCCACATTGGTGGCTGTAGTTGCTCGTGGTCGCGGTGGCGACGTAGAGATTTGTGTAGAGGTAGTGGTAGAGGCTGCTTCTGCGGCGGCCGCGGCTGTGGCTGTGGTGGCTTCTGTTGTGCCGGCTACGTCCGCGTCGGCCGCCGCGGCTGTGGCTGTGGCTGCGGCCGCCACAGCGTTGGCCGCCGCGCGCTCGCCGCGAGCGGCCCGCGCGAGGGCAGCCCTGACCACGACGCGCTCGTCGCTGCTGCTCTTCTTCATGGGCGACGTCGAGGGCTGATCTTCCCCACCGCCGCCACCACCGTCTAAGGCGCCAAGGTCGGTTTCATCGAGGCTGGAGCCGCGCACGCCCGCCCGCTTGAGCATGGAAGAGAAGGAGAAGGAGGTGGCAGGGAGGAAGACCGACCGCATGAGGGACGGCGGGCTCGCACTGCGCGCCGGCGAGGAAGAAGGAGACGGGGAGGACGAGGGAAGGGACGAGGTGGTGGTGGAGGTGGAGGAGGGGGAGGCCGCTACGACGTCGGCGGCCGAAGCTCGCTTGCTGCTAGCGACCACGCGAGCACTTGCGAGGAGTGCACGAAGCGACGATCGATACCCAGAACTTGAAGAAGAAGGAGAGGAAGAAAGAGCAGTGGAAGTGGAAGAGGAAGTGGCAGAAGAAGAAGAAAAAGAAGGGGAAGGGAGGGGAGAGGGACGGTCGGCCGTCTCCTCGGCCACCAAGTGGGAGGAGGCCGCTGGCGAGGCCGTCCCCACAGCCGAGCCACTCGAATCCATCTCCCGCCCACAAAAATAAAATAACAAATAATAACAATAAATAATAATAAAAGTGAGGATACCGCAGACTGTTTTGTTAATTTATTATCCGAGATTGGAAAACAAATTCAAAATTTCAAATTCGTTTCCAAAACGTCTCAAGTGGGGACGTGCGAACCAGATCGGTGGTGCCATGCGCCGCTGGGCAAGCGGATAGAACGCAGGTTAGCAACCACCCCAAGCGCGGCCTCGGCACTGACCTTATCGCAGCCCCACACGTCGAGTACCTACGGAAGATAGCATACCCCGTCAGCATCCATATATCTCCAAGGGGAATGGAGGTGAATGAACCTGCAGCCCGAATGGCACGTATCGCAGATCCCTGTCCGATACGGCCAGTGATTGACGTATAGTCAGCACACGCAAACTATCTGGAAGCCACTTGAGGAGCTTTCCATCAGGATTACTATCAGCTTTCCACTGGTCCAAGTTTAATACTTCGAGCGAGGTCAGACTCGTCAAGTTTAGATGCTCCACTTTCGCCCCGCTCAAGTCCAGTGACCGCAAGTCCGATGGTAGTGCATAGATGCCTGCATTTCACTATTGATCAGTGTGATGGTTCTCTTAACGATAAGATAACAAAGGAGACGAACCACCACCTGACATGTCGCAGCCGCGAAGAACCAGATGCTGTAGTCCTGGAGGCAAAGAGTGCCATAGTTCATGGGAGATGACACTGTGGCTCAGATCGAGTCGATGTAAACCCTCGGGCATTCTGCAGTGTTTCAGGAGCATCATAGTCCCGAACATCCGACGACCGGACCAAGTCTGCCTTATGTTGATTCGAAGGGTCTTGAGCTGTTGCGGCAAGTCATAGTCGGTTATGGTCGCCGAGACCTGAGAACAGTCGCGCACATCGAGCGAGATGAGCGAACTGGGGAGGTCAGGAACGAAGGACGAGTCCAGCTTGCGGCATCCTCGAGCCTTGAGTGTCAGAATTCCCTCGGGAAGTCCTTTGAGCGCATCGGCGGTCAACTGGAGGCAATGTGCAACATCGAGCGAAGTGAGACCGGGCGTCACCAGCCGCAGCTTGTCCAGATTACCCGAGCCCTCGATACCAGAGTAGGACAGGCACAGCCTCGTAAGAGTGGAGGGAAGGAAGAGCATGGCCTCGGCCAAATGCGCCGCCGGCCCCTTGATCAGCGACAGATCGAGCAAGCGGAGCATCGGACATTCCATTGAGAGCAACTCCAAGAACTGCGCCAGCGTTGTCGAATCGTGTCGCTTTGCGACTAGTAGCAATGGCTTGTCCCTCTCTTGTTCCTTTTCCTCTTTCTTTTTCTTCTTGTGCTTCTTCTTCTTCTTCTTCTTGCTGCTGTCGTCTTCCTCCTCTTTTTTCGTGTTCGGTTGTTGATCGAGTTGCAGCTGATGATGATGTTGCCACGAGAAGAAGAGGCTTGATCGAATGTCATCAGCTGCCGTCGAGCGTACACGATAGCGGCGCATGAGCGTCAACACGCGTGCGCGCATCCAGGGAGAGACCTGAGTCAGCCGGATGAGGTCCCGGGTCTTGAGGAGGTCGAACACCTCCTGGCACATCTCCGCCGGTAAGACTTCGAAAAGCACTGATGGCGTACTGCCGCCGTAGTCGTCTCCCTGTTCCTCCTTCATGTCCTGCGTCACCTCCGCCGACACTTTGGTGGCGTCATCCTCAGCCCTTTTTCGCTTATTCGAAGGTTGTGGCTCTAGCCCGTCCATCATTCCCCAGAAGGTAAAACGCCCTCCGTATCGTTTCAGCGGAGTCAGAGTTTTTTCATATTGATGAAGAGAAGAAGAGACCAAGAAACTTGAAATGAATTAGAGGAATTCAACTTTCTTTCTTGAATTTTTTAAACAAAATTTAGAAAAAGGAAATGAATTTCCCAAATAGTTTGAATTTAATTTTGAATGTTGTTGTACTTTTAAAGCGGAGGAGAAGGGAAATGGAGCAGGACGCGTCATTCACAACATGGCGGTGGTGGTCGATGGTGCGCTGGGGCGCAGTGTTCGCTGTGCTGGGCGCCGCGCTTGTGTCCGTAGGTTCCTCGCCGGGCCAGCTTGAATGCCGGCCTGCTGCGCGCACTCCCCACCACCGTCAAGGCCTACTGCCCAGCCCCACTCCTTCCTTTGCCACCTACGAGCCTAGGCACTCACCCTGTCCCACTTTCTTATTTTTGCATTAATTGTATATTAAATAAATATTTACAAAATTACAAAATAGAATATGCCGTAATAATTATTTTTGAATTGATGAGAATACGCACTTACAGGGCTGGCGAGTGCGTGATCCGAGCACACGTGCCGGTGTTGGACGGAGTGTTGGGCTGGATGCTGCCCTCAGTACAGGAGCGCCTGCGCAACAGCGCCTTCACACGCTTCTCTGCAGCGACGTTCAACATTGCCGAAGCGGATGGTCCCGTTGTATTGGTGCTCCTGGGTGCGGAGAACGAGGAGACACGGCTCTCGCTTCATCCCCCATGGACGTACGTGAGCTATCTGGCTGCCTTGATTCACTGATCACACTCTTTCATGAGCTGATCACGTGTTGGGCTACTTGTATGTTTACGCTGTACGCAGGTTAAGTTCGCGACATGGACAGTCGATCGCCAGAAGAGTGAACGATCACTTTGCCTTGTTTCGAAATAGCGATACGGGATTCCTCTATACTGAGCAACCTAACTCCCTACTTGTAGGCTACGGCTATTTGTACGTTTCCATCGTCTTGCTGCTAACGCTGACAATTCTGAAACGCTCTCGCTTGCTTGCAGTTTGATCGCTCTGGGTGCGATTCTACCTTGCTTAGGTGTATATCGACGAAAGAGGCAAGTCTAAAGAGACAATACCTTCCTAGTGCTTTCCATTGAATGGTGGTAGGGGACCGGGATATGTTGTTGTACTGGACTATACGGTGGGTGCACCTGCAATCTCTCTCTCGAGCAAACAGGCCGCCAGTCCACTGTGATGATCATGCTAACTAAACCAGCTGCCACATGGCGGCTCCTCCTGATGAACAGGAACAGTATCACCAGGACTCAGCGCGAGAAGAATTCACCAATCTTCCAATTGAAGTAGCAACTGATGAGCTTTAATGATCCCCTAAGGAATTCATCGTGCTTCTAGGGTTCCTGGAGAGTATGGGTAGGAAGAAGAGGAGTTAAGAAGCAACCGAGAGAATAGGCCTGTGTCGTCGTGATGAGTGGGACGTCGAGGGACAATGATGGCACAATCAAGACCTGTGGACGACAGTGCTCCTCACCTTTAACGCTTGCAAGATGGCCCTGCATTTCTGATAGCACCAAACAGGGACGGATGGAGTCGAACAGCGGCCAAGAAACTCGTCCTAGCCCAACAACGAAACCAGTACTTCAAGTTCAGATCATTTTTGTAAGCCAAAGACTGCGTAATTGAATGTAAACGTTTATCCTTACACCGCATGACGTTACGAGAGGAGAGCCAAGATGCTTAGTAGCCGCCTTGATCGCCAAAGAGCTGTGCTATGCGATCGTTGTTCGGGTTGGGCGGAGGAATCCACGATGGTCGTGCCTTTTGAAGCCAATCCCACACCCAACCGGCGATGAGATAGTGTCCTATCTGACTGGGGTGGAAACCTGTGTGCATCTACGTTAGTACAATTCGAGAATCGCAGAGCTTAGAAGTGGATGCGCACCATCGACCGGTTCAACCAAGTCAGCGGCCTTACCGCCTCTCTGCTCCCATTCCTTGGCAATGAAGCTCAGGGGGAACGGGATATAGGCCATGTCGAAGTGCTTAAACGTGTAGTTTTGTGAAATCTGCTCGAGCGCGTTGCTGAGTTGAGCCGCGCGTGCGGACGCCACATTGCGCACTGATTCATTGGAGTTCAGCCTGACAAGCACAGCCACCGTGTGATTAACTATTACTCATGACAACCAAAAGAGAGATGCCATATCAAGTTGACCTACCACTGCCAACAAGGGTTGATACCGATGCATGTCAGCCAGGAGTACACTTCTTCGTAGGGGCGTCCGATCGGATTCATGTTCTTGTGTAACGTATCCCACAGGAACCGTCCATCGACAAGCTGAACACGCGCGGTGGGTTATTCTGTACACTGGAACTAGAACTGAGAGTATCGTACGCCAACAAGAAGCAGATGGCTGCCGGCAGGGAGTACTCCAGAGTCCAAATACTGAAGAGTCGTGAGCACGTTGGCGGTGAATGCATCTACCGTGGTCATCTGTCCTAGGATTAGCATGGTTCTTCTCCAGAGGCGGCACGAGATGAAAGGATCCGTACATGGTCTAGGTCGGTATGATGACTGCAGATATCATTGCCAATATTGGCGTAGACCGCAATTGCAGGATGGTCCAATGTGGCATTTCTAGACACAGATTGTGCGATGCCGATCAGCTTAACAGCGTCGGCTCCGTTAACTGGACAATAACGCTAAATTAGGTCGCATGTCAACCCACCAAGAGAGCAACGAAAGCCGACCGGCAATGTCCTGATAGTCTCGATGATTGCACAAGTTCTGCTTCCTCAGACGAAGATAGAGGCTGTCTACAAAGGGTTGATTCACATGACCCGAGACCCTGAAGTAGCAAAGGCAAGGGTAAACGAAAGTCGCAGCTCTGCAAGTAGGAATGTTGTACGCACCAGCTCTTGTGAGGCCAGTCCAGTTCGTTACCACCAGCGAAGACAAGATTAGAATAGGTGCTCTCATTGAGGTACTGACCCTGCAACCACTCTGGAGGAATACTAAAGTGGGCCTATCAGAGCAGATGAGTGAGTTCCGGCGAACAAGTCCATTCGAAGCTCCAGGAATTCAAGCACCATAGCACTATCGCCAAAGGCAATGGCGCCCATTTGCTGTGTGCCCGTGCACAGCACATCCTTCCATGTGCGTCCAGACGAAGGGTCAATGCCATTGATACCGTTGCAGTTGAAATCCACACCGTTCCTGCTCTGTAGGAAGTATTCGTACGAAAAAGTGATGAGGCGGTGCTCATTTAACAACAGTTTCAGTTGAAGATAGTGCACCATGAAGGAAGCCTGACGACCTGGGTACACATTCGGGTCCTGATCATTGCAATCTTTTCCTCTCCACGATGTACCACGCAGTGTAGGGAACGCTGCATCATTTCAATGTGAGTTCTAGTGGTATTAAAAACAAAGCTTAAGGGAAGTAATACTAGAGAATCGGTCCGAGTCATCGTCTGTAAAGACAACCACGAAGAAAAGGAGTAAGACCAAATGAAGTAGCACAGAGAGATCTACAGTTCAGGTGTACCAATCAAGGGCAAGTGTTTCGAGAGAGGATCATCGCGGCGAACGCGGGGAGTCTTGACGAGCTTGTCGATAAGCATCAGCACCTTTTCGCCCACTCCAGCCCACTGGTGACCATCGCGCGCCGCAGCAGCAGCCGAGCTACTGTTCGACCGCGGGAAGAGCAGACACTGCGGTAGCTTGCAGAGCTGCAGCCCCTTCAGGCACACTTCATCCTGTGTCCGAGCCGTGTCATCAGCGGCAGATCACGCGTTGTGTTTCCTTCAACCAGAAGACTGTCACAGTCCAGTACGTACGGGAGTCCAGCCGCTGACGTAGAACTGAATCAGGAAAGGTCCGGCCACGGACACCAGATCATCGCAAGTGTTGCGGTATTCCGTCGGGAGCAGATAACACACCTATTCAGTACCCACCAATCATATTCATTCAGTAATTTACTAAATATAGAAAATTATAAAATTAATTCACTTTTCAAACTGAATTAATAGTCGTCGTTCATTGCATATCAGGTCTGGTGGTCAAGTACCTCCTTGAGTGCAGTTCCGATATCATCGCCATGAGTGCGGGTATACCTAAATTAGAGAAAAAACAAACAAAAA
>CDEZ01020348.1:0-11483 GCA_000826365.1 Acanthamoeba royreba
ACGGCTGAGCGAGAAGCTGCGGAGGATGCGCAACTGAGACGCATCGTGGAGGAGCAGGAAGCAGCACGACGCAGACAGGAGAAGGAGGACGAGGCTAAGGCAAGAGAATTTGCTCGACGCATGCTCGAAGAGGGAAAGAAGAAGCCCATCATCATAGAGGACGATTCTGTGAACCCGCCAACAGCCGAAAAGGAGATGGGAGAGGACGATGACATCATCGCCGAGAAGAATGAGGAGCGAAAGAGAAAGCGAGAACCGGATTCGCCTCAGCCAGAGAAGAAGGAAGAAAGCAAAGAGAAAAGCCTACGCGATATCCTAGCTGAGATGGAGCTTGCAGAGCGACGCAAAAGGGAAGAGGAGGAACGACAGACCTTGGAAATCATTCGCTTGATGCAAGAGGAGGAAGAAAAAGCGGCTGAGGAACGACGCAAGAAGCGTGAAAAGGAGGACGAGGCACGTGCGAAGGAATTTGCCCGTCTGCTTCTGGAAGAGGAGCGGCAGCGTGCAGTCGAGGAGAGACAGCGACAAGAAGAGGCAGACCGCAAGGCACTCGAAGATATGCTGAAATCGGAAGTCGAGGAGGAAAAACGTCGTCAACGCGAGGACGAGGAAACCTCGGCACGTATCGCGCAGGAGCTTCAAGCTAAGGAGGAAGAACTCAAACAAGGTACGTATCACTCACTCTATCCATGAGTACAATCCCGCTTTTTTTCTGATGATTCCCTCTTAGCCCACTGCGAGATTTGCATGGATGACTTTGATCCAATGGACAAGTTCATCATGGGCGACTGCGGTCATTACTACTGCCGTGACTGCGCGCTGGAGTACTTCAAGACGAGCCTCAATGAGTTCCCCATCAAGGTAAAAGATGATGGAACTGCTTTACATTCAATCATTGGCGAATCAGTTAATCTTCTCCTTAGTGCCCGCACTGCTCGGCGCCCGTCAGCGACGAGGCCCTGGAGCTCATCCTTCCGCCCGATATGTTCAAGAAGTATGAGAAGTTCCGATTCGAGCGCGCTCTACAGAGCGACAAGGACTTCCATCGATGCCTCAGCCCAGACTGCGAGAACGGTGTCATCATACCCAGGGACGCCGGTCTTCCGGGTAAGCGCGCCCTTTTATTCTTCCCAAAGTACTTGTCGCGCACCATACTCATCTAAGTGCATGATCAGATAAGGCATGGCAATGGAAGTGCGACGTGTGCACCAAGAAGTGGTGCCTCAAGTGCAACGATGATACGCACGATACCTCATGCAAGGCATATCAAGAATGGAAAAAGGAGAACGGCATGGCAGACGACAAGTTCCAAGAACTCATCGATGCCGGTCTCCTCAAGCTGTGCCCGCACTGCAAGACGAGGACCCAGAAGACCGAAGGTACTGACCACCCCCAACTTTGTGCTTCTGTACTTAGGATCTCATACGACTGTGGCTCTCATTGGAATAGGTTGCAACTTCATGACGTGTCATCTGTGCAAGCAGCACTGGTGCTGGCAATGTGGCCTCACGCACGCAGCCTGCCCCGGTGGCCACAACTCCCACAAGTAGGAACGTTTTTGCCTCATGCAGTATCCTCGCCCCGTACTCTCACGTTACAGCGGTAAAGGCCATAAGTTCTCGGTGGAAGGAATCACTGTTATCTCTCCTTGTTCATGAACTGTTTAATAGAGCAGCATTAAATGTCATCTCGTCTGAAGCACACGAGGAGCAAACAGGAGCGGAGGCAGCTGAGCTGGTTTCAGCCAGGTTGAGGTACTGTGACAGTTCTTCATCATTGCAATCTTGTCACCTTCTTCGACATCTTCCCTCGAATTCTCAATAGGACTTAAAAAAGTAACATTCCAAATGGGCATGTGAGAAATAGGTCACGACCTGGCAGATGTACGCTCGCGATTGGTTCACGGCGGTGGTGTTTAGCTCTCTGGGTACTCTGGATAGTGTCAGTGGCTAAGTAGGGTAGTTGACCAATAGTCAAGGTCTTCACCTTCGATAGGACGCCCATCACTCATCTTCTTCTTCATCAATCCGTATGATGGCCAGCCGAAATTCAGTACACTGGCGGCCAGTCTCTCGGTGGTGACTGGCCGACTCACGCCTGCCTCTTCATTTAATGCGTGCGGGTGGCCTACACCATATAACGACGGCCACCACACTACGTGGTCCGTCCATACTCTAACACAACCTTCAAGTTGACCCTACTCTTGACCCAGTAACCTCTTTGATAAGCAACATGAACAGGACCGCCCGCGACCTCTTGCAAGGCCAGATGCTAGAATGGGTAAGGCCCGATGACCTTGTCGACCAGGCTCTTCAAAAGATGGTCAAGTTTGACCTCACCGCCCTTCCTGTCGTGGACTCACATGAGAGTACTCTCTTCCTCACTCCATTGTTGATGGCTTGATCTCATCATTGTTTCGTCCGTCACACTACCACGAAGACGCTCCCACTGGCCCGGTCAAGGGCTTCGTCGACGTGGTGGACCTGGTACTGGCCTTCCTTACTTTCTGTTCGACTCGTCAAAAAGGTTTGATGAACTCAACGACGTTCAGGTGGCTTTCCTCGCGACGGTGGGAACACGCGTCATGACCAGTCCGTACGGAGGAGGAGAGTCGCGCTCGTTGATGACCGACGACTTGGCGATGCTCCACCGCCGTTCGAAGGAGTTCAGGATCACCAACACTGTGGAAGTGAGCGGTACACACTCAGTCATGTTATGATGAGAGCGAGAGGTAGTGTGTGATGAGGTGAACTCATGTGTGTGGTGTGTCTGCTCCAGACTTCTGTAAGCGCAATCCGCTGCATAGGGTGAATCAGAACATGACCATGAAGGACCTCATCTCGTTCTTCGGGAAGTCGCACGAGTTCATCCACCGAGTGGCCGTGGTGGACGATAACCACAACCTTGTCGGTGTGATCACCCAGTCTATGCTCATGTATGCCATCAACAGCTTCCTGGCGGATAGGCCTGAAGTTAGGTACCTACCTGGAGTGGTGAACCACATCAACAACTGGGGAGGACTGGGTGAACAGCTGCTAAGGATCGGATGCACACGTCAACAGGAGCATCAAGGCTGGCTCATTGAATATGACCGAGGTGAACAAGCTTGCCACTGTCGCGATGGACACGAGTGCCTTTGACGCTTTCATGAAGATGCACAGGGTGCGTTATGGTGGTGGTCCTGTAATGATCCTGTCGGACTTAACTGTGGATCCTTCGTTGCAGGAGGGCCTCTCCTCACTGGCCGTGGTGTCAGAGGCAGGCACCATATGCGAGAACATCTCCGCCACTGACCTCAAGGTACATACCGTTTACCTCCGATCGACTCTCCATCTCACTTGATCTATCTTACCCCGCGCACTTGCCACACAGGGCGCCTTAACTGACTTCAAGCTCCTGCGCTTACCTCTCGGACAATATCTGACTAACACACGCAACCTCATCCTCGGGAAAAAGAAGAGAGAAGGTGCGTAGCAAGCAGCTGATGATGTTGATGTTCAGATGCTGACGACATGAGTATTCGTTGCACACAGGACTGGTCCACTGCTTCCGAGACAACTCACTCACCGACCTCGTGAATCTTGTCAGCATGGCCGGGGTGCATCGCGTCTACCTCGTAGACGAACAAAGCAAGCCGGTTGGCGTCATCTCGCTCACTGACATCTGCCGCAGCCTCTCCGGTGTACTGGCTTGAAGCCCCAATGTCATCCATCCATCCCCTTCCTCTTTGATAACATCATCATAATACACGAGTAGCACTTCCAAACAATGGACGTTACTTGATCAATGTCATTGACGATGAGCCTGTTGCTCACCTTCCTTCGAGGACCCTCTCTTCGATCGGGTCAGATCGTGCCTCTCCCTTCCTTCTTCCTCTGCTTCCTTCAGACTTAGCCGGAAGACGCCGAAAATTCAGGACAATCGCCAAAATTTAAGTCCTATTCGCACTTTCTCTTGTTTCCTCCTCCGTCCCCATCTTCTTCCCTAGTCTCTGCGCACTGCGATTGACACAAGATCAGTTCTTTTTTATTATAATTTAAAATTAATCTTTATTTTTATTTCTCATTGACAAAAAAAGAGGCCAAGCAGGGAGACAAAACGAGACAAGAAGAGACCTTGAAGATGGGAGAAAGGGAATAGTACGTTCATTTCAATTCATCTTGAAAAGAGGAGATTTTTCAATCGAAATGTTTTTCTTTCGCTTAATGAATACTAAAAATCGTAATAATAAAAATTAAAAAATGCCCTTCTTTAAAAAAGTAAATGACTGACCCGCGTTTCCCCTTACACAGCGATCAACTCTACAAATTGCTAATCATAGGGGACAGGTACGCTACATATCGAAATATTAGATTTTGGCATTCATTTTGTTTTTTTTACATTCTTTATTTAAATCAAAATCTTTCGCAGCGGTGTGGGCAAGACATGCTTGTTGACGCGCTACACGGTACCGCCTTCACAACCTTTTTGTAATTTTTTATCAATTCTCTTTTTATTCATTTTTTTATTTTGTTTAAATAAAAAATAAATGCCAATAAATTGAAAAAACAAAGAATTATTTTAACTTAAAATTTGGAAATTTCCTTTTGGTTTTGCTGAGTGGCCGGCCACTCACGGCGCGGGTCCGGGGAGCTCAGGATAACACGATGGTGGAGACCTACACGGCGACCATTGGTGTGGACTTCAAGGTGAAGACTGTACACATCGACGACCAGTCGGTTCGGCTACAAATTTGGGACACTGGTATACCTCACTTCGTCCCCATCAGCAGCGTTGACAGGAAACTGCAGTGCTGCGATGGTTGCATTTGGCAGTGGACTCGCTGGACTGATGAATTCTTTTTTTTTTGTGATTCCGGCTGTTGTTGTACCGCCTTGATCGCTTGTAGCTGGACAGGAGCGATTCCGTACAGTGGTATGTGATCCACCACCACCGCTTGATTGGTTCATAGCAAGCAACGTTTAACGTCGACCACAGTGCCGAAGTTACTACCGAGGAGCCCAGGGTATTATCTTAGTCTTTGACGTAACAGATCTGCAATCATACCAGAACATCAGTGCCTCGGTACCTAGACAGCATCTTACTTCCTTGTTGTAATAGTGATCAGACTAATCATCTGTTATCCATTTTCTAGTGGGCATCAGAAATCAGTAGCCACGCACCACCGGATATTGTCAAGCTTCTTGTTGGAACCAAGTCCGACCTTACCACGTATAGAGTCGTATCCCGAGATAGTGGCCAAGGTAAAGTTTCCTTCTCACGATGGCCTTGGTTTCGTGCACGCACTCATCCAACTGTGAACAATAGAGCTAGCCAAGCAGATTAATGCACACTACATTGAGGCCTCGGCACTAGACGGAACCAATGTAGCTGAGGCTTTCGAAACCATCGCCAAACAGATCCTCAAGCAGCAAAGGTATTCTATCTGCTGCCTCTTCTGCGTAGCAAATACTAAGCGTTGACGCCAACTTCTGAGCAGTAAGATGGATAAGCCCAAGGATGTCGCGGAGAACGTTCAAAAGATCTCACTGAGCGAGCCGCCATCCCCTGCCGCCCACAAGAAAGGCTGGTTAAGCAAGCTTTGCCTCATTTGATGGAATCAATCAAGCAATCAATCGGTACTACTTGGACGACTACTTGAAATCAGAGAATGACCCGTACATCGCGAGCTGCAACACAGTGAGGCATTGTAGATACCGCCTCGCCATTCTTTTCTCTTCTTTTCTCTTCTGGCACGCCAACAATATTTTCCTCTTTTCTTCATTGTTTTCTTTTAGAATTTTCTTTTCCTTCGAATTTCCCTGATTGCTTTTGCGCAACTCCGATTGGGTGTGCCACGTCTCCACAGACAACTCTTTTTTTTTGTGTTGCGGGTCTGGGCGAATAACCCGCGGTGACTGCTGTGCGCACACGTGAAGCAGAGCGGTGGGCAAGGTCCTGGATTAGATTGCGCCCTCCCTCTACCTCTTTCCTCTTCTTCGGCCTCTCGCTGATCACCATCCCCCTTCGTTCGTGTCCCCTCTTCTTCCTACCATTTCCTCGTGACATCTCTCAGCCGTTGATTGGGGAGATTTTTGGCATCATCTGCCTTCGCGCTCAATAAGCAATTGTCGGGAAGGAGACGAAACGAGAAAATGAAGGACCAAAAGATCATGTGGGTGGGGCTCGTCCTCGTGGCTCTCGCCGTACTGGGCTTCGTCTTTGTCGATTTCACCCCCAGTGGCTGGGCACACGAACACAAGGTACCCATTCCTCTCAATCATGTCTTCCTTCCCATTTGCGCATCAATTATCATGATCATCGCCGCTACCCATTCATTTGTCTGCACCATATGGTGGATACGTGACATGGATTGGCGTCTAGAGAATAATGAGAGGCGCCGCATGCCCTTAGACATCATCATTTGCGTCATTGTTCCCTTATGGCGTGGCTAACCACGGGTGTGCGGTGACGCCTACTGCAGTACGCAGATGGGGATGAGGTGTACCTGTGGGTCAACAAGGTGGGCCCCTTCCCCAATCCGCAGGAGACCTATCCCTACTACTCGCTCCCCTTCTGCCATCCTCCCACCCTCACCCATTCGGACACCGGTAATGAATGCTTGCCCCTTCCCCGATCGTCTAGTCTATTCGAGTATCGATATATAATATCATTTACGCCATTTCGTTTTTGATTAAGATCTTAAGATAAGATTGTTATTCGCATGCATCGAGTAGAGCCATTGATTTTAATAATTTAAGAAAAAAATGCCGTTCTGCGTATCATTGATTGGATGTGTGTTTCTCATGAATGCAGAGGGTCTTGGTGAAGCGCTTCTGGGCTACGATTTGATCAAGAGCATGGTCGAGATTAACTTTAAGAGTGCGTGTCCCCCTCTTCATGAGAAGCAACTCGTCTACACGAGGGCGAAGGATCAGGTCAATCTGATCTTGCATTTATTCTTTTTTTTTCCCTCTGCAGAGGAAGTGGGCCGACAGGTTGTGTGCTCCAAAACGCTGACCAAGAGTGAGTACGAGGAATTCAAGGATGCCATTCTCGATCAGTATTGGTGTACGTGGTCCTTCCCGCTCCTTCTGATGAATCTTCTGCTCCAATTTTGAAGTTTACGATTATCCACCAATGCCACAATCTGATCTCTGCATCTTAACCGCGTGCAGACCAAATGTACCTTGACGATCTTCCCGTTTGGGGCATGGTTGGTGAGTCCTACGAGGAGGAGAACGGCGAACAGAAGGTCTTTATTTATACCCACCAGAGGTTCTCGCTCTCGTGGAACGGTGACAGGGTAAGTAGGATGCTGTAAATTCAAGCTTCGTGTGCTCGTCAGCAAAGCTCACCTCGCATCTTACTAAAGGTGATCGAGGTCAACCTTACTTCGGAGAACCCTGTTGTGCTGGAGACCGGCGCCAAGCTCGACTTCACTTTCTCCGTAAGTTGGCAGCATACCGAAACGTCCTTCGATGATCGCTTCAGGAAGTATCTCGATAAGAGCTTCTTCGAGCACCAGATCCACTGGTTCTCTATCTTCAACTCCTTCATGATGGTCATCTTCCTTGTCGGTCTTGTTTCCCTCATTTTGATGAGGACTCTGAAGAGGGACTACGCCCGCTTCGGCAAGATTGACGATGAAGACGCTGACAGGTCCGATTTCTCGTTCTCATCTCGTACAACTTATTCCTAATCAATGAACAATTAGGGATGAGGACGTCGGCGACGAATCTGGCTGGAAGCAGATCAAGGGTGATGTGTTCCGTTCTCCTCCTCGCCTTCTGTTGCTTTCGGCTCTTGTGGGCACAGGTACAATCCTTTGTTCTGGAGTTATCATTATTGCATTTGGAAGTTAATCGGCACACTTTCCAGGTCATCAGCTTGTTATTCTTGTTTTCTGCCTGCTCTGTCTTGCTGCGCTTGGCACTTACTACGCTGAACGGTATGCTCACACTCCGTTTTAGTGCCTTTGGTAGGTGAAGCTGATCAACATGTTATTTGTCATTTGCAGAGGAACTGTCGTTACTGCCTTCATCCTTTGCTACGCTCTTACCTCGTTCATTGCTGGATATGGTGGCGGCGGTTACTATGCCAGGAATGGCGGAAAGAAGTGGATCAAGTGTACGTTCCTCTCACTAAATCAATGCTTTATCTTTGAGACTTATAGATTACAACCCGTAGGCATGCTTGTTACGGCTAGTTTGCTGCCCGGCATTTCTTTTGTCATCGCCTTCCTGCTTAACACAATTGCTCTATCGTACGGCTCGCTCAACTACATTCCTTTGGGTACCCTGGTAAGTTACGACCAGTTATCCGTAGCATTGTATATTATCTTTAACCATTTTGTGAATTAGATTGCCGTCATGGCCATCTGGGCGTTCATTGCTGTTCCTCTCACTCTTGTTGGTACTGTCGTTGGAAAGAACTGGAACGGTACATCGTCTTGCCACCCAAATATCTACTGCCGGATGAGTGTGTTGAGGAATACCATACTTCCAGGTACACCTGAGAAGGTGCGCATCAATCAGGTGCCTCGTCAGATTCCCGAGAAGAGGTGGTACTTGCAGCCGTGGGTACACATCGCCCTTGGTGGCATCTTGCCCTTCGGCTCGATCTTCATCGAGATGTACTTCATCTTCACCTCGTTCTACAAGTACTACTACGTGTACGGTTTCATGCTCCTGGTGTACCTGATCCTTATCATCGTGACCGGTACGATCATACCTTCGCTACGTGTTGAGTCAATCCGGATTGACTTACCTGCTGCATCTTGGCAGTGTGCGTGACCATTGTGTCGACCTATTTCCTCCTGAACTCAGAGGATTACCGCTGGCAGTGGACTTCCTTCCTCTCTGCTGCTTCTACCGCTGGGTACACTATCACTTGGTGTCTAGGATGACATTGAGGTCCAAATGATAACACATAATCCGCTTGCAGATACGTCTACTTGTATTCCGTCTACTACTTCTACATGAAGACGAAGATGTCGGGCTTCTTCCAAACAGTTTTCTATTTTGGCTACATGGCTATGTTCTGCCTCGGGCTTGCCATCCTCTGTGGTACGTCATCTTATCCGCCTCTTGCTTCTTTTTACGTGGCTGCTCCAAATCATCGCAGTTGATGTCAATTTGCGCTCGTGTTTATTTCTGATGGCTTCTTCGGCTTTTACTCTGCAGGTGCTATCGGATTCATCGGCACGTCGATGTTCGTGAAGAGGATCTACGCCTTGATCAAGGGCGACTAAAGCGAAAACCAAGAGCATAACTTATTCACTCACCGCGTCGCCGGTCGCTCCGAGATGGGACGGCCGTGGGAGGCGTGGAGCCCGGGCAATAGGAGGAAGGTGGCGTTTTACATATATAGATAGTGAGGCGAGCAGTGGAAGGACACAGGCCTGTGCTTCTTCTGCGACTCCCCGTGTGACACCCGTCGTTCTTCGATGGAGGAACGCGCGTTACGAGGAAGGAGACGAGGAAGACGTAGATAGCCGTGTGGTGGTGATGGTGCGCCACATCATCATCTGAATAAACCCAACCCACCCAATGCGTGTTTCAAATTCCAATCTATACGATAGTCCGGGAGGGTAATTATTTCAGAATTTGAAACATCCCTGCTGTTACATGGGTGGTCATTCGTGAGCGGGGGACGTCGGTTGCTTACGTTCGGCGCCGTGACGGCGAAGTACTTCGAGAGTTTGTTTTGTTCTCGTACCACCACACATCACACAGCACAGCACAACAGCACAAAACACAGCGCAGTACGAACATGTACGGCCTGATATTCACAACCGTTAAGGTAACCCTTCCTCCATTCGTTTTCGTTCTTCTGCCGCTTCGCTTTTTCTTTGTATGCAGTCGGTGTTTTCTCCTTCGGCGGAGACTGAGGGAGCGCACCACTTCCCGCCCCGGCACATGCTCACAAGTGGCTGATGGTGTGATGACTGTGGTGGATAGGACTTGGTTCTGAAAAAGTTTGGAGAGGCCATGTGGCTCGACCTGCTGGCCAAGGCCAACCTCACGCACGACTTTATCGAGGCCAAGAACTACGACGACCAGCATCTCACCACTCTCCTCTCCGTAGCCGCTAAGGTTCCTACTCCTTCCCCTTCCCCAGCTCTGCACCTCCGGCTCCCAGGTCGACGAGCTCTCGGGTTGCAAGCCAGATGGAAACTAACGCAGATTATGTTGTGGTGCCGCCAAATAGGAGTTAAAAACCACCGAGGCAGAACTATTGGAGGCCATCGGCTACTGGTTCCCGATCTATGTCCGCACCACCGTACGTTGCTCTCACTCTCGGCATTGGAGTGCGTTAATGTTAACTCTGATGTGACGTCGATGGTTGAATATGTCCATCTCTCACACCATTCTTGGCTTGTGTGCCTTGACTCACGACACTTATCTTTGGTGGTGCGTTAACACTTTGGTATTCATGCTGATGCTATCACCGCAAAACACAGCCATATGGGAAGGTTCTCACGACGACAGGCAATTCACTGGCTGAGATCATCAAGAATATCAACACCATGCACGGCCATATCAAGATGGGCTACTTCTCTGAGGTACATTCTCATTCTTCTTCGTCCTTCTTGTAACATGAAATAGAGAGTGTGTGTGTGGATTCTGAGAGAGTGACGTGATGATGGTGGCAGATGTGTCCTCCGACATTCAGATGCACACGAGAGAAAGAAGACAGCATTCATCTTCACTACCTGCCAGGCAAGCCCACACGCAAGGGCCTTTCGCCCCTGCTCGTGGGCCTCATCAAATGCCTCGCGGAGGATTACCTGCATCTGAGAGCGCTCAAGATCAGGCAGAAGAAGTGGATGGATAAAGGAGCCGAAGAAGATGTTTTCGTCATCAAGTGGAAGACCAACATCGTACTGTTGCTCTATCGCTCCGATGGTCTTATCTTTGATCTCATATGAATCTTGACGTAGTTAAAGAAGAGGGAGGCATCCACAGCCACCCGGATACAGATGATCTACGGGCTGGACCCGAATGGTCTCAACAAAGCGTTCCCATTCCACTTCATCTTCAACAAGAAACTCGAAGTGCTTCAATGCGGCAGGGTATGTGCGCTCTCTCTCCTCTCTCATGTGAGATCGTTTTTCAACTTCTCTGCTAACTTTGGCTTCTTCCTTCTTCTTTCTCCAATGCTTGATCATATCCAGTCGCTGGCAAAGTTGGTTCCGATAGAGATGGGCGATCAGATCAGCAACCACTTCACCATCGTGTCGCCAGCAAGAGCAAGCTTCAGCGACTGGAAGTTCCTCGAAGAACGCAGCAAGACCGAAGTGTTCGTGTTCGAACACGACTATGACAACTTCAAGACTCTCCAGCTCAAAGGCCAGTTGATCTGGCAACCGATGCTGAAATCCATGTGTTTCGTTGGTTCGCCGCTGTTGGACTCGATTGAGGATCTCGAATACTTCGACCTCGGTCTCAGCGACTTTGCAGCTCACGATCCATCGAAGGACACTCTCTTCATGAACCACA
>CDEZ01020349.1:0-30166 GCA_000826365.1 Acanthamoeba royreba
GCTGCGTGCGTGAGGCCACATTGCCAGCACCAGTGCTGCTTGCACAGATGACACGTCATGAAGTTGCAACCTATTCCAATGAGAGCCACAGTCGTATGAGATCCTAAGTACAGAAGCACAAAGTTGGGGGTGGTCAGTACCTTCGGTCTTCTGGGTCCTCGTCTTGCAGTGCGGGCACAGCTTGAGGAGACCGGCATCGATGAGTTCTTGGAACTTGTCGTCTGCCATGCCGTTCTCCTTTTTCCATTCTTGATATGCCTTGCATGAGGTATCGTGCGTATCATCGTTGCACTTGAGGCACCACTTCTTGGTGCACACGTCGCACTTCCATTGCCATGCCTTATCTGATCATGCACTTAGATGAGTATGGTGCGCGACAAGTACTTTGGGAAGAATAAAAGGGCGCGCTTACCCGGAAGACCGGCGTCCCTGGGTATGATGACACCGTTCTCGCAGTCTGGGCTGAGGCATCGATGGAAGTCCTTGTCGCTCTGTAGAGCGCGCTCGAATCGGAACTTCTCATACTTCTTGAACATATCGGGCGGAAGGATGAGCTCCAGGGCCTCGTCGCTGACGGGCGCCGAGCAGTGCGGGCACTAAGGAGAAGATTAACTGATTCGCCAATGATTGAATGTAAAGCAGTTCCATCATCTTTTACCTTGATGGGGAACTCATTGAGGCTCGTCTTGAAGTACTCCAGCGCGCAGTCACGGCAGTAGTAATGACCGCAGTCGCCCATGATGAACTTGTCCATTGGATCAAAGTCATCCATGCAAATCTCGCAGTGGGCTAAGAGGGAATCATCAGAAAAAAAGCGGGATTGTACTCATGGATAGAGTGAGTGATACGTACCTTGTTTGAGTTCTTCCTCCTTAGCTTGAAGCTCCTGCGCGATACGTGCCGAGGTTTCCTCGTCCTCGCGTTGACGACGTTTTTCCTCCTCGACTTCCGATTTCAGCATATCTTCGAGTGCCTTGCGGTCTGCCTCTTCTTGTCGCTGTCTCTCCTCGACTGCACGCTGCCGCTCCTCTTCCAGAAGCAGACGGGCAAATTCCTTCGCACGTGCCTCGTCCTCCTTTTCACGCTTCTTGCGTCGTTCCTCAGCCGCTTTTTCTTCCTCCTCTTGCATCAAGCGAATGATTTCCAAGGTCTGTCGTTCCTCCTCTTCCCTTTTGCGTCGCTCTGCAAGCTCCATCTCAGCTAGGATATCGCGTAGGCTTTTCTCTTTGCTTTCTTCCTTCTTCTCTGGCTGAGGCGAATCCGGTTCTCGCTTTCTCTTTCGCTCCTCATTCTTCTCGGCGATGATGTCATCGTCCTCTCCCATCTCCTTTTCGGCTGTTGGCGGGTTCACAGAATCGTCCTCTATGATGATGGGCTTCTTCTTTCCCTCTTCGAGCATGCGTCGAGCAAATTCTCTTGCCTTAGCCTCGTCCTCCTTCTCCTGTCTGCGTCGTGCTGCTTCCTGCTCCTCCACGATGCGTCTCAGTTGCGCATCCTCCGCAGCTTCTCGCTCAGCCGTGATCGCGGGATCAAGTCTGTATGTTACAAGTAAGTTAGCCGAGTATTCATCTCCTTCATTCCCTTGCTGATCTGCATGACCTATCGTCATCACAGCTGCTCAAGTCATCCTCATCACACTTGGACATGAGACAACACGCACCCACACAATCGAATCGTTTCGTCGTAAAGTAGCTTGCTGTCAGCCTCGTCGAAAGTGATCTCGCGCGGCCGTCCTTTGAGAACGAGCTTGAAGCCATCACCGCCGCTACGCTCCCGCTCCCATTGCCACGTCCGAAACAGCTGCACGAGCTTGGCACCCTCGAACTCGTTCTGCACGAGATGGATCATGAGAGCCTCGGGCTGGTGCAGGCGATCGGACAGGTCCAGGAGCCATCCGACCGTCTGGTCCATCGTCCACCGTTCGATCTCATCTCCAAACGACGTGGACGACGTGGTGCTTGTTGGCTTGGCGTCCATCGTCTCTGATAAGTTTTTCGATGTAAGTTGAAAGTTGGTTGTTCACATCCAGTCTCTGACATGAACTGTATTTTCTTCCTGGATTAAAATATTTATATATTTTAAGATCGTGACGGATGATGCGAATACAAAATTTCAATTAATTAGTTCTTTCAAAAGGTCATAAAAACATAAGCTGAGATTTGATATTCAATCTTCATCATCCTTTCGATGGAAAATCGCAACTGGCGAATCCGTAAATCGATATTACATCACGTGACAAGTATTTTGCCAATTAGGAAAAAAAAAAGGACGAGCGGCACCTTGCAAGATAGGCAGAGTCGAAGTTGGAGTAATGCGAGGAGACAAAACACAAAAAAAACAGTTTGTTTTCTTCTCGCGTTTCGTGTTCAGCGAACAGACAAAAAATTTCAAACATGTAAATTCCGCAAAATATATCAAAAATTTGAAGAACGCCAGGCAAGAAAGAGAGGAGCGTTAGGCGTCACTCGGCGTGTCGGATCCTCCTGTTGAACCATGGCGCGAGACGAGAGTGTGGATGAACTCGGCCACTACACGATCGGACCAAGAGTACGTATTGCCGACTGGGAGTAGACCCTCGGGGAATCCAACGTGGCCTGGGTTCATTCACATGTTGCCTGAGTGGGATGCCTAGCGTAAGCAAGAAGAATGGATCGGTCGTACCTCCGCATGGCACGGTGGCGAAAATGGTGTGTGGATTCTTCTGGGCCTCCTGAGCGGGCAACTCCATGGCGTCCGGTGGAATGATGGGATCATCCATTGCGTGCAAAATTAGCGTCGGCACCGCCACCCCTGTAGATCCTGTTAAGCCTGGATGTGTGGATCAATGCACAAAGCGGACATTCATACTGTGAATATAGTTGACCGAGGAGGCGGCGTCGTAGTATTCGTCCACTGATGAATACCCAAATATCTTTAGAAAGGGAATAGAAATATAAGTCCTTTGATGCGTTGCCATACGACATCGGTACAATTGTACCTTACAAGTGAAGTGATGATCGAATTCACGCAACCGCCAGCACTGAGGCATTAAAAGTGAGCCATCTATGAACCAATGACAGTAGAGGAATCACTTGATTACCTTGTATACCGTCTCTATCTCTATCTCCTCGTGTTGTGAAAAAACATCTTCATGTCTTGAGAACGTTTGAATGCATCCCTTTAGCGATAGGAGAATTTAGTAAAGATATCACAAGTGACAACATCAGCTGACTGAGCACCTTGGTGAGAACAGCGTTATAGATAGGCATCTTCTCCAGGTGGTATGAAGAAGCCTGTATTTTGTGTTTTCAATTGTTAACGTTCATCACTGTATCATTACCAAACTGGGCACGCACTTTAAAATCAAGAGGATTGGAAATGGAGATGGCGCCGTTGAGAGGAACCTCCTCTCCCTCTGTACCAGCACCACATTGATGTTGGGTTTTAGTGCTAAGCAACAAACTTTGGGGTAATGGAAGGACTTACCCTCGCCCACATACTTAAGCATGATGTTGGCTCCTAAGCTGTATCCGAGGCCAATCAATGGTACATCGTCCTGGGAAGAAAGAGAGATTAGTGTATCCGTGAGAAGACACATATCGTAAGACAGTACTTACTCCAATAACATTGCGAACGTGTCGCACAGCAAGCCGAGCATCCTCCGTCCATGCACCACAATAACCAAGCGGAGTCTATCGGCACAGACGGTTGTCAGAGCCAAGATTCCGGCAATCAAAGACAAGGTAACAATCAAGCACACCAGCAGTTCAGATCCTCCAGCTCCTCGGTTGTTCATCACTACTACTTGTATGCTATCCTTTCCAAGCTTTTTCTGAATAGCCCTGATGACGTGACGAATGTATCTGGACGCCGAGGCAAACGAAGGTCATAAAGGAACAAAGCAGTTCAGCAGGAAGGATAGTTGGAGATGTACACAGAAGCGCTACCGCCGTTGAGGCCATGGAAGATGATCACCGTCGCCTTGCTGGAAGGTTCGCTGTGTTCCGGAACCTCATCGTCATCCAGAACCCAGTCGAGGCAAAGCTGACCCCCGTCCTCCGTCTTCAGTGTCTCCCTTCGGTAGTGGACATGGGGAAGACTGCGGAAGTAGGTGCCGGCCACTGTAGCAGCATGTGCCGTGTAGAAGAAGAAGCTGCATTGGGAAAGCGATTGAGTAGTGTGCACATGTACTGTTAAGTCTTCATCAACCTCCAGGAGTCAGAGGAAGTGTGTGTACCTGGGCCAGTACTTCTCCATCAGCACGGGACAAGCTCGGATCAATGCTTCATTCCTATCAACCACGCTTAGAACATTTTATGTAAAATTCACCGATCAACGCATATTAATTGTTTTATAAATTCGCTATTTATCTTTTCGTCTTTATGGATTTTCTATTTCTTTAAGTAATTATTATATTTGTTCCCATTTTCAACGGAGACGTACAGAGTGGTTTGTTTGTAGTAAAGCCGTGGTCTCTGCACGGCCCGACGGAAGTAGTTCAGAGTGTACCACAGACCACCCACGCCGGCGAGCAGCGCGCCACACAGGGTCAGCTTGGCCGCCAGCGACCGGGGCACCAGCGCCGCGAGCCACGGCGGAAGCTGGACGCTTCGGAAAGTCCCGGAAAGGGCGCTTTGCACGCTGGCCAGAAAGGACCCAGTGGTCCCAACTACACGTGTCTCCATGTTATGTGAGACAGAGACGACTCACTCAGGCTTGCAGTGCGTACGACTTTTGCCGGAGCTACGCAGGAGAGAAATGGTCCATCCGGCGATTTTCCTTCTGTTTCCAAAGAAACAATCCGAAGAAAATATTCCGAAACCCAACTCAAAACTTTCATCGAATCTGCAAATTTCATAATCATTTTTGATATAAAATCAAAAATGGAGGAAGATGAGGATGCAGCGCTGGCACGAAGGCTGCAGGCTGAAGAGGAGGACCTGCAACTCGCCCTCCAACTGTCCCGCAACCAGGAAGGCGCAGCAGCTCCTGCCGTAATCGATCTTACGGAGATGCACGTGCAGGAGCCCCTGGACCTGGCTGGCCAGGCCGATCCGCAGGATGATGATAATCAAGACATCATTCTGGCGAAGAGATTACAAGAAGAGGTACTCCGTTTATCTCACCCTTTTCTATTTTCATATATGAAAAAATAGTAATTTTTTTGAATAATGTTCTCTGTGAAATAATTATATGGTTGCACAGGAGCTGGCACAGTTAGAACAACAAACAGTAGTGCGTGCAGGTGATGAGGTACTTCTCGAAGAGCTCGATGGGGCAGACCTCCACTCGCTGTTTCTGCACTTCAATGACCTCTACTTCATGGGGAAGCTCAGCTGTGTTGAGGTCAAGTGGAGCAAACGAATGACTCTGTGCGTTTCAACAGCTCTGGTGATCATGATGATCGTGTAAGTGCTGATGGTGGATGGGCTACAGATGTGCAGGGATTTGTAAATATGAGGGGCGAGGCGGACTCTGCAGCATTGGACTCAGTGAGCCCTTGTTGAAGGCACGTAAGCATCTAACCATGTAGCTTTCGTTCTACGTTCTTACACTGTATCGTGCACAGTTTCGGACACGAAGCGACATGATAGATACGCTGCTTCACGAGATGATTCATGCTTACTTATTTGTTACTGCCAGCAACAAGTATGCCTCATGCACTTGTTTAATCGTTGCTCTAGTGGCATTTCTCCTGACCCGCTGAATGTTGTAGAGACCATGATGATCACGGCCAATGCTTTCTAGAGCATATGTACAGGATTAACAAGGCCGCTGGCACCAACATCACGGTCTACCACTCCTTCCATGATGAGGTACTTGATCTGGCATAATGAACTGGGGATCATGCGGGCACTTAACTCTTCGCTTCTCCGCGCAGGTGGCGCACTACCGACAGCACTGGTGGCGATGCGACAAGTGCGGAGATGTCGTGAAGCGAGCCATGAACCGCGCGCCTTCCCCACGCGACCCATGGTGGCCCCGTACGTCTGCTCCGCGACTCCCACGTGTGTATCGGTGGGCGGCTCATAAATAGGACACACATCGTCTGTTCCAGGACACCAAGCCAAGTGTGGAGGTTGCTACGCCAAGATCAAGGAACCGGAGGGATACGCACAAAGTAGGTTCCCTCTCCTTGGGCTGGGCAAGTGCAGTGGTGCTAAGCGAGTAAACTGTCCGTGGTCATTCATCTTAAACTCGCCGACCTCACTACAGAGAAGCGACGGAACAACAACCAAGTCAAGTCCGACAACAAGAAGAAGCGCAAGATTGCGGAGCCAGCTGACTCCAGTCCGCCGGAGAATGGTGGTCGTCAGCCAACGTTGTTGGACTTCTTATCCAGTGTGACCGTCGTCCCCAAGAAGGAGGAACCTAACTCAACTTGAGGAGGAAGCCAGCCTAGGAGGATCAAGTGTCCACCTGCATTGCATGAACGCCATCATCGACCATCTGCTTCCTTCTGAGTTCTCCTGGTGGGTGATGTTCCTGGTTTACTTGCTGCTTAGCAACGACAGGTGTATTTTCCTTTTCACGACTTGGAATTCTAGCCTTAGCAACCAATCAGCATGCTCAACGTGCTTCTGCGGTCTTAGGGTACGCGACTGTGTCACTGTTGATCCAGGTGGCCATCTTAAAGTCCCGCGGTGAACAAGGATAAAAAGGCCAAACCAGAACCTCTCCGTATTCTCACTTCTCGTTATCCTCAACCACACAAATGCCACACAAGCCCACACACTTGTCTCACGACATGATGATCCCGAGCGAGGACGAGCACATTCCTGCGACCACAACCACCAGCACGACTACCACCACTGCTAGTGCGTTCTTCACGAGAACAAGCACATCTCCTTCTGTTGAGAAGACAAGCCAGAAGAAAGCGACCTCCTCCTACTTCGGGTTGCGGGAGCTGTGGAAGCCGCTCAAGCAGATCGAGAAGCGACGGACGAACAACAAGGCGGCCGACACCGCCACGATGGAGACCATGCTTCAGGAGCGAAGGGCCTCCATCCACTGGACCTTCTGGCCAGAGGCCATCCGGTCCCCACGCACGCAGGCGGCTTTGGGACTGAGCTGCAATCAGCACACTCCGACACCAACAGACCAGGATAGGAGGGACAACAAGAAGGAGCAGCACCCGCTGGACGTGACCGAGGTCCCTGAGAGAAGCAGGCCGGAGTTGGGGCTCAGGCACCTGGAGCTTCTCATCAACCACTCGCACTTCTTCTCTCCCGAGTTTGCCGGACGCACAACCCGATGACCAGCCTATCATTCAACACCAGGAGGAGCGAAAAGCAACATCCTAGGAGAGAACCCACCCTTTGCATGTGTACTTGTAATGACCCACCAATATAGTCACAACGCCTCTAGCTTTGCTGAACTGCGTTCCAAAGGACTTGTAAGGAGTAAGGGACCAGTCCCTTGGTGGTACACCACATGTCCCTTGAGACGAGGATTCAGGCTCAGTCCTGTACCTTGGCAGGAGGAGAGCAGCAGGAAGCAAACAAAGCACACATTTCTCGTGAGACATGGCAGCAATCATGATCGCGCCCTGCAGAAGACCAATATCAGGAGTACTCTGGGAACGCTCAAACCTACACTTTGCATGGTGGTTTGTGTCTCCCCTCTGGTGCCTGTTCAGATCCAGACCGTGCAAGATGGAGGTGGGTGGTGATTGAACCGCCGTCATCAGCACCAATGGGCGTCGCTCGTTTTATGGTGAAATTTCTAAATCGAGCTGCCTGCGACCTCCCGCCCAGTTCCCAGCGGAGTGGGAGGTTGTGTGCGTACATTCTGTTGTTGCAGCAGTCTAGTTGGTGGTGGCCGCGTGGAGCTCAAGCGTGGTACTTGTCAGCGTCATCGGTTCTCTGCGATTGGCAAACGTGTGCGATTTGGTCCCGCCTGGCCCGTGTGCGTTGCTGGCGTGCCTGGTGGGGTCGGAGGTGCGGTGTGGTGACTCCACCCGCCCTGCTCTCCTCCTTTTCGGCCTTCAAGGCCTTTTTCAGCCGCGTGACGTCTAGTTGCGACCGTCCAGTCTGACGATAACTTTCCACACCCAGGCCTACTACCCTAGTAGTGGACGAGCAAGAGGCAGCTGCGCACCCACAATCGCAGCAACAAGTGCGACATCACAAACCACAGCCTACGTGTTCGTGTTGACTCTACCTCAGGTAGCGCAGGTGTACTTAAACCCCACAGAGCCAACAGAGTGCTCTATTTCGTAAATTATTTCAATTTACACAAATGCGCAAAATGTTAAAGAAACGAAAAAGCAAGTATCTGACATATTTGTCGACCTGCTTCGACCGTCTGATAGGTGAATCAAAGCTGAAATTCGAAGAAAGCATTGAGAAATTCTGCCTGTTGTTGTCGACCTTCACCCAAAGGCACAGACAGATTGCCGAAGCTAGCTAGCGAAGCATCCACACATAGCGCCGCGTCGGTGTATCCCGAGACGGAGACACCCATCGGGGTATCCCGAGAGCCAAAGAGTCCGTTCCTTTCCGGTTCCTGTCAACTCAACTCTTCATCCACAGCTGGTAGGAGTGAAACAACACAAGACTCAGCCAAGCGACATTCATCACTATCTTCCCGATCCCTTAGCCATTCCAACTTCTGACTTCTCTAGAGAATGTGGTCACCTTCGTGGGCTGCGACAGCGGGCGGTCGCGCGTTGCTAGAGCGTCTTGGGCGGGTGGCCGTGGTACCCTTCCGATGGTACCATCGCCGTCTGTCCGAGCGTCCTATGGTGGTGAAATCCCTCACCTCCGGTTCAGTGCTGTCGGCCGCCGACTTCCTCTCGCAGTGGCTGCGCAGGCAGCCTGACAGGCCTGCAGGCGTGTCTCGACGATCCGATGACACTCATGTGGCTGACAGCGATACCACCCACCACCACTATCACTGGTGGGACGTCAAGCAGACCTTTTGTATGGGACTCTATGGTGCCCTGTTTGTCGCTCCCTTCTGTCACAGTTGGTACCACGTACGTCACATCCAGTTTGATGATAGAAAATGTCCGTTTGACTGACAGTGCGGAATACTATTGCAGGTGTTGGAGCGTTTGATACCCCTTCACGGTGCAGCCACGACCATAGCCAAGCTACGCAAAGTGACGCAGCGTGTGGTCCTGGACCAGCTCGTTGTCTCGCCAGTCTTTGCTGCGGGTCTGTTCCTCTCGCGTGGCCTCATTGCAGGTATGCACCGCTGGACAGTTGGATTGCCTTTGGGTGGATGGTATCTCATCTTTTCGTGCAATGCAGGCGAAGACATGCCGACTATCTGGAGTAAGATGAGATCGGACTTTCTTCGGGTGATACTCGCTGGCACAGCGGTGTGGCCTCCTGCGCAGATGGTGAACTTCTTCTTCGTCCCGCTGCCCTATCGAGTGTTGTTTATCAACATGGTGGGCTTTGGCTGGAGTACCTACACTTCCCTTGTGGCGTCGCGTGCTTTCCCTCATCAACAACGCGAGGACTCCGGGAATGTGCCGCACTATCAGCGGTACGTGAAGTCACTGAGTGGTCCATTCCTGCGTCACACTTATCTTCAGCATGGGCGCAGGCACACACCAATCACACTGCCGCCGTACCTACCGCGATATGTCTGGGTCCATTCACACCCATACACGACCGCTCATGGCTCATCGTCTTCATCGGCGATGAACGGCTGAAGTGAAGTGACCACTTCATCAATCCCACGTTTCTTATCTTCCTCTTTGTACAAAACATATGTAGATACTTGATGTAAAGCTTTGACCATCCATGTGCACTGAAGCTTGCGGACGCATACCAGAACAAGCAAGGGAGTACGCCAATGCTTACAACTAACGTCCCTCTCAGCACAGTTGCGTTCATGTATAGTCTTGGTACCTGCTCAGCAGTCTGCCACAAGACACCAGAAAGAAAGTTTTCTGAAGGCCTAGCACAGTGGTCGCTGTCGCTTGTGCTGCAGTAACTGACGATTATCACAGAGGCGCATTCCTCCCTATTTGGCCCCTAAGGGTAATCCTACGTTCACTTTCTTTAATAACTAAAATGACAACTACACTGGGTGGCTGTGGTGAGTGATTCTTATGGCGGCCGTCTTGCTTCCTCACACTGAACTCTTGATGTAGGCATAGACATTGACTGCAGATGGTAATTGTGGATCAAGAAAGATGAGGGATGGCTTATGAATACAGAATGCAGATTGAAGCAAGGGCAGGAAGGAGGTAGGGCACGTACAGAGGGGGAAGCAGACATCTGTGCCGATCCTGCCGTATTCACTGCACCAACCGCACTGTTGGTTGCAACTGGCGCCGAAGGCTACACGCTCGTTCTTAGGCGAGTCCCGAGGATCCAGCAACGCCACGACGAACGAGTTATGCAATAGTGGAGAGTAGGTGCATGCTCCGCTTTGGGTCTGGAGGCTGCCAAAGGGCAACTGCCTCGAGCACTTGGAGTCTGCGTAGACGCCGATGGACATGAGGGCGTTCGTGTTCGCTCGCCACGCCGAGCCGTACACAACGGTGGCACCCAGCTGGAACCGCACGCAGGAGCCGAAGGATGCCGTGCCCGTCAGCGCACAACCTACGCACCCGGACTGGCAGCCTAGGTTGTACCTGTAGGGGAAAGGAATGTCCCGTTTGAATCGAACCAAGTGAGATCGGAGTTAAACCTCATCTGCAGGAGAGAGCTACCTCGCTTGACCCGAGGAAAGGGTGGTGATGCTGAAGTAGAACTGGTTCTCCGCGTTGTAGGCGCACTGACCCGGATAGAGCCCTATGGGCGGGGTTGCGATCTGCGAGCAGTTGCTGTTCGAGAACAGAGCCGCGATGATCTCTTGCCCACGAACCGTACCATAGGTGCTTACTACACAGGCGATCAAGAGCACCGACAAGACGAGGTGGCAGAGGAGTCCTCCTACAGGTTTGTGCATCTCTTCCTTCTTGCGCAGCAAAGTTTAACTTACACTTGGACGAGAAATATTTAAAGTTGGGTGATTTTTATCGGGTCCGAGGGATTTGCGCGGCCAATCCCAATTGACCTTTATTACTCCATTTATTTCTGGGAAAGATTTGTATAGTATAAAAAACAAATTCTCTTGTGACTTTTACAAAGTATTTGAGTAATTTAGCAACATTCACTGTACAAGCTCTTTTCTTCTCCTTTTTCCCTATATTTTGGCTTTTTCCTATTTTGTTTATTTTTCCTATTTTGAATATGGACATTTTTTTGAAAAACAGGTGTTCTCAAGCATGTTCGTCTCGAAACCTTCTGCTGACCAGTGTGCAGCTCCTGGAGGATGCGAAGCACTGCCCTGGGCACGCCGCTGGTGGGCCTTGTGCTTGCGGTAATCAGCTTGCTATGGCTGGGATCGGGAAGCCACACGCATGCTTTGGAGGTGCCACGGAGTCCCGTGTGGGACATCGTTCCCTCGTGGGACGTCCCGCCGACCTCTGTCGCAGACCAGTCGGTGCCTGATGGTCCTCTCTTGGGAAATGGAGGCCATGTGGGCGTGGTGATGGGTGCCGGCCGGATGGGCGAGAAGCTCACCTTCTACATTGGCAAGAACGACTTCTGGGCGGCGCCCATCGGCGGCTTCTCCCACGTCGGCTACAGTGACGGCGGAGTGCGCCAGGTGGGCGGCGTGCACGTAGCTGTCCCGGCTCTCGTGTCCAACGGCGAACAGGCCGACTTCCGAGCGCATCAGATCATGGGCAACGGGTCAGTGACGACGCAGCAGACTGGCAACGGGCTGCAGCTCCTCACTGAGTCCTTCGTCGTCCGCGACCTCAACCTCATGGTCACTTCGCTCCAGCTATCCGCCGCCTGTACGCACACCACAGGAAGCGTTGGGTGGCTTCATCATGCATGTATGCAGGTCATCATGCTCACACTCGTGTACGTGTAGCTGAAGATGTTGCATCAAGCGTGCTTGTCAACGTAACGCTGTGGACGGTGGACAACGGCCTGCCCATCTCCTCTGGCTTCGTTCCATCAAAGGAAGAGGCCAGAGAATGGAAGGCGTCCAAGCGGGACATGAAGAAACGTCATCAAGCGCGGCCGTACGTGTTCTGCTGCTCATCATGCATGAGGGCAACTTGAGTGAACGTACACGTTCTTGCAACAGGGACAGCCTCAAGGCGCGTCTCGCCGGCGACGAAGCGGCGAACGTGAGCTGCGTGTTCGTCTCGCGCACCAACGGGTGGCCATACCAGAGTCTCCCCCAGGGCAAGGTACGTGAGCGAGAGAAGTTTGCTTAACTCCGACTCAGCACCAGTTGGCCACGTCTCCTTTCTGATGGTCACATTCACACCTCTGAAACAGTTGGCGCCACCACCCTTTATCAACTCTGCTGTCATTGCTTCCAGGTAAGTCTGGTGATGAAGTAGTCCTTCTCATGTTGACAACACGTCGGAAGGCTCATGTGGGACAATGGCTCGACGATCGTTCCCGAGTCGGTAGAGGCCAGCAGTGACAACGTGATCGTATTGGCCCGCATGCCCACGACGAAGCAGAAGCTCTACGTTCTCACTGCTGTACGTTTCCCAAGGCATGAGTTTAGAGTCATCAGTTGACGTCACATCGGACTTACTTGCCTCGACCAGGTCATCAGCACTTTCGATTTGACCTTCGGGGAAGACCCGCTGAGTGAGGCCGTGTCCATGCTCAAACAGCAAAACATGAAGACCTTGGAGTTCTTGCGCCTGACGTACAACATTCTCGTCTCTTTATCTTTTTTCAATCTGATCGGCATGATTGTTCATCAACATGGTTACACACATACAGAACGCTTGACTTTTGGCTGACCTACTGGAACGCGTCGTCCATCAACTGGCCCTCCGACCATCCCACGATGATGTACTGGTATGGTTCGCAGTACATTGCGGCGTTGGTGAGTCGTGCTGGCGCTGTAGGTACACATTCCTCTCTCTGAGAATTACTCCTATTGCTCGACCCGACCCACCATTCATATATTGCAGCACCTGGACTCTACGGTACCTTCGTGACGATGGATGGCCTCCCGTTCAACGGCGACTTCACGCTCAACTACAACTCTGAGGCTCCTTTCTACGCCAGCGGTTCGTCCAACCATCCGGAGCTGATGCTTCCCTTCTTCGACGCCATCCTTGACTTCATGACGATCGGAAAGCGGATGGCTTCGGACTTCACCGGCTGCCCTGGCGTGCTCTATCCTGGGCACATCGGTACCTCTTGCACTGTTCTGTGCTGCTCCCTCTCTACTTCGCAGTGACTCACTTGAGGGCAATGCTCGCAGGACCGTGGGGAATGATCTCCACCAGCGTGATGGACATGGGTCAGCGAAACAACGCCCTCTTTGCAGCGGTCGTCTTTGCCAACTACTACTGGTACACGCTGGACAACGTCTGGCTGAACACAAGTACGTTCCTTCTGTTGTTCTTCGTCTTCTTCTTGATAGTGAATGAACAGTTCATTCACTATCAAAGGCTGTGGGATTGATGATGATGATGATGATGATGATGATGATGATGATGATGATGATGATGATGATGACGATGATGATGATAATGATGATGATGATGATGATGATGATGATGATGATGATGATGATGATGATGATGATGATGATGATGATGTGCATGATGATGATGATGATGATAATGATGATAATGATGATGATGATGATGATGATGATGATGATGATGATGATGATGATGATGATGTTGACGAACGTCAATCATCTTCAGGTACAGGACTGCTGCAGAACACTCCATACGAGTTCATGAACAGCGTGGCGGACTTCTGGCAGTGCTTCCTGGTGCAGAACAGTACCGGGTCGCAGGACTACACCTACAACAGTCTCGATGACTGCACCTACGAGTTGTGCGGAGAAACAGAGCACGGCTACGACGTCAACCCGACCTCCACGCTGTCTTTCCTTCGCTACCTGATGGCCACGCTCATCAGGATCGAGAACGCCACACAGGAGCGATTCAAGGACGCCACGGATCCTGAGTCGCTGACGGCCATGAAGAAGAGCACTGAGCAGATGAACCAGTACGCGGACGTGCTGCAGCATCTGGCTCCCTATTCGGTTGGACAGGCCACGCTGGATGGGCGCAACGTGACCGTGTTCACAGCCTCCTACAACATTCCTCCCCTTGGTCCGGGCGGCAATCCCCTGGACACCTACGCGCTGTGGCCCGCCGGCACGGTGGGTCCGCTCAACGACACCCTCCGCCAGATTGCGCGGGACACCATCCAGCGTGACGACAGCTGGGCCCAAGGCAACGCCTTCCCTCAGGTTCGTTCCCCCCTGCTCTTCTATAACTCCTATTCTTACCTATCCTCACCGCTATCACCATCATCAACACTTTCATTTTCATGATGATGAATGTATCATGGTGGAGTGCAGATATTCCCTGCAGCCGTACGTGCAGGCTACAACATCACGACTCTTATGGACGTGTGGCACGCCCGGCTGGCCGCGATGAACCGAGTGAATCTGTACTGGACGGTGCCCAACAGCGGTATCGAAGGCATTGGCGCGGTAGAGGCTGTGAACGAGATGCTTCTCCAGGTACGCTCCCTAAACTCCTATCCACAATACTGTGTTGATTGGGGCAAACACTCACCGATGGCGGCAACCTGCGCACACAGAGCCACGAGGGCTTTATTCGGCTCTTCCCGTTAGTGCCTCCTGGTCAGGCAATCTCGTTCACCACACTGCGCGCCGTGAACGCCACCCTTGTGTCAGCTTCCATTGATCCGCTGGGCGTGGTGCACGACTTGGTGGTGACCAGCTTGCAGGGCGCTCCCGTCGTCATGGCGAATCCCTGGTTTCCCAGGACCAAAGTGATTGGTACGCCAGCTGAAGCTGTCACTTATCCTGATCATCAACTTTCTTCCTGATGAGTTACCCTAACGTACACATCTTCTTCATCTCAACTCTACAGCGGTATGCTACTATGGCACCAACGAGTGTGAGCAGCTCCTGTGCCTGCCGAGACCGCCAGTGAGCGATGCACTTATTTGCACCTTCGCGCCAGAGAAAGGCCAGACCTACCAGATCAAGTTTTTCCCTTCCTAGAGGAACATTCACACTCCAACCCACATTCTTTTCTACGTGTGGGTGCTATGGGCTCTGAAATATGGCCCAATCTTGATATTCTCTCAATTTTTAGCCCCTTTACATGTCATATAATAACTCCTATATTCAGAGTGGCTTTGGATCATCATACCACAAGTCCAACATTGTGCAGAACTCCTCAAGTCCATGTGATTCTTGTCTTCTTGACATCGCAGAGCCCTTATCTGGGAAAATTTCCCTCTTCACAAACTGTTTCAACTGTGCCTAAAAATCTCACCAAATTTCAATTCATTACATAAATACAAAATACTTTCATAAAATTTTTTCTTCCCCTTGTACGAGAACGACCATGTCAAGCCAGCAAGGAGGCAGCAGAAGTGTTGGCAGTGGGGACACAGAGACCCTCCTCGACGTGCTCCGCACGAGTACCCTGCATGCCTCGCGCACAGCCGTCATCTTGCCTTCTTCTTCTTCTTCATCTTCATCTTCAGCCTCTGCTGCGCCAGTCCCTGTACAAGGGCAGCTGACGTACGGGCAGTTGGCCGAGGAGGTCCGACGTGCGCGGGACGTCCTGAGTGCGGGCGGAGTGGGACGAGAGGACGTGGTGTCCATGGTTCTCCCCAACGGTCTGGAGTTCGTCGTCTGCTGGCTCGCCACTACCCACGCCCGCGCCATCGCCGCTCCCCTCAACCCTGAATACCGCGTACTACTTATTACCTTCTTTTATTTATTTATTTTTTCATTTTTAATGAGTTAAATCTAAATTATTTTAATAGATTTTATTATTCTTAATTGTTCAGTTAATTAAAATTAATAAATATTTTATACTTTCAACCACACCAAAATATTATTTTATTTATTTTAAACTGAATAATAAATTTTATAAAATAATGTCTTATGATGCACAACTAAATTTATTATCCAAATAATTGCGGATATGGTGATTTTTTAAATAAATGTAACTCCTATGGCCTCTGCCATAGAGGGATTGAGTTTTCTGACGCTATTTCTTGTACACGCACAGCTGGAGGAGTTCAAGTTCTATCTCGAAGATACAGAGGCCAAGGTCGTGATCGTGCCGCGCGGGGACCGCGCTGCTTCGGCGATCGAAGCGGCGCAGCAGCTGCGCGTTCCGGTGTGGGAAACCTGGCTCAATGTTGATCAGGCTTCTGGACGCGTCAGCGTGG
This sequence comes from Acanthamoeba royreba, assembly GCA_000826365.1. NCBI lineage: Eukaryota > Discosea > Longamoebia > Acanthamoebidae > Acanthamoeba > Acanthamoeba royreba. The sequence goes on from CDEZ01020349.1 coordinate 16,218, forward strand.
GCCTGGCACCCGTGCAGGCGCCGGCGATCCGCCGCGCGACGGCTTCCGAGCTCGGAGTAGTGCCGGATCCCGAGGACGTGGCTCTCTTCCTTCACACGAGCGGCACGACGGGCAGGCCCAAGGGTATCTTCACCATACTGCTCATCACAGTGCTGTTCAAAGTGTGTCTCTTTTCTAAAGCGTCAGGTGACTACTGCTACTTTGGCTGCAGGTGTGCCACTCACGCACAGGAACCTCGTGACCAACCTTCGCAACATCAGTCGTCACTATAAGCTTACGCCTGAGGACAGGTCGCTCATTGTAATGCCGCTGTTCCACGTTCATGGCCTCATTGGGTATGAATCAGTGATTGCTGGCCTTTGGTGACATAGCCAAGTCACTCACATTGTATGTCGATGGACATCTGCAGTGTTCTGCTGTCAACTCTGTACAGCGGAGGTTCGGTGGTGATTCAACCGGGCAAGTTCTCGGCCACCACCTTCTGGCGGGACTTCCTCTCGAACGATTGTACGTGGTACTCTGCGGTGCCTACGATTCATCAGATCCTGTTGGCTCGTGCCGACAAGGATTACACCACCTCGGGCAAACTGCGTTTCATCCGCTCCTGCTCGTCTGCCCTTGCTCCTGGTATGGAAGGCGCTTCTCCGTGTTTTTCTTGGTCGTTCACTGTTAATTCTATTTCTCAACGCAGCTGTGTTCAAGCAGCTTGAAGAGCGCTTCAAGGCGCCAGTTGTCGAAGCGTACGCCATGACCGAGAACTCGCACCAGATGACGTCGAACCATCTGCCTCCGGGAAAGAGGAAGCCTGGTTCAGTTGGGCAGGGAACTGGTACGTCTTGCACTATAACTTTCCTGTTTTCATCAGAACTCAACGATTCATGTTATTATCTCACTGTGTGCTACAGGCGTCGAGGTGACCATCAGAGACGACAAGGGACAAGAGGTGCCCAAGGGAAGCAAGGGTGAGGTCTGTTTGCGCGGTGCCACCGTCACGAAGGGCTATCACAACAATCCTCAGGTGCTGTGTGTCATACATGAATGTGTAGAGCGGCTATTCATCTCGGTCCACTTCCTTCCACAGGCCAACAAATCGGCCTTCTTCGAGGGTGGCTGGTTCCGTACGGGCGATCAAGGTTTCTACGATGAAGACAACTTCCTTGTGTTGACGGGACGCATTAAGGAGCTCATCAACAGAGGCGGCGAAAAGATCGCTCCTTCCGAGGTATAGTTAACGAGTTCACGTACATGGCCTTCTTGTCCGCACTCACTCATCGTCTTGTGCTCTCTTCAATGCAGATCGATGCAGCCCTGCTGTCGCATCCAGATGTGAGTGAGGCAGTGAGCTTTGGTGTACCCAGTGACAAGTATGGCGAAGAGGTCGAAGCGGCCGTCGTGCTTAAGGGTGGACGTAACGCCACGGAAGAAGCCATACTGCAGCACTGCCACAAGCGCCTGGCGGCGTTCAAGTGCCCTCGGCGGCTCTACATCGCCAAAGACCTGCCGCGAACGGCAACTGGCAAGATCCAGAGGCGCAATGTTGCGGCGCACTTCCTCACTAAGGCAGCGGATGCCAACGACAAGGCCCCGCAGAAGGCCAAGCTCTAAAGCTGCAGCCAAAGGTTCCCTTGATTTCATCACTAGTAGGTTGATCCTGTTTTCCATCGGATTTCAGTGAACAACATGGTCCTATCTCAATTGATAGCGTAGTTCATATCAAACTTAAAATATGTGCATTCCTCATATCAGAAAAGGAAGATATAGCCAAAATTGAGCATACAGGCTGGTTGAAGCTTTTAAAGGGAACGTTCAAGTTGAGCAAAAATGGGAGTACCCCAAACCGGAGAAGAAGCTCTCTGCAGGCCTTTGTGTGACGAGGCCATGCCTATGACAGACAGCTGGCCCCAACATGCGTGACTCATCCAGCTTCCTCCTTACAGCATGCGCGTTGCTGATCGGGATGTTAGGGGGCTTCCTGCTTGGCGCGAACATGGGAGCGGATGAGCTAGGCTTTTTCACACTTCAATTGCGACCAGGCGAAGAGCAAGTCGCTGACTACGGCAAGGACCCTGGACCGAATGTTACGAAGAGTGAGGCTGCCGCTGGTGCTGTTAAGGAGGAGGAGAACACCAAGCCTGAGGCTGCTTCCACTGTGAACCCCAAGCCGGAGGTAAAGATTGCTGCCGCTTGTGGTGTTAAGGAGGAGGAGGAGAACCCCATCTGGGAGTGGCTTGCCACGAGGGAGCGAATGCACCCGCTGGTGCACAAGTGGGTCCACTACATCGACCTCTACCATCGTCACTTCAAACACCTCAGGGGAAAGCCCATCACACTGCTCGAGATAGGTACCTCCTATGGCGGGTCGCTCGCCATGTGGCGCTTCTATTTCGGACCACAGGCGCGCATCTTCGGAATTGATATCAGGCCTCGGTGCGGCAAAGAATGCGAAGATGCCAACATGACCATCCTGGTCGGCGATCAAGCCGACCCCAAGTTCTGGAAGAAGTTCAGGCAGGAACACCCAGGCCTCGTGCTCGATGTGCTGATCGATGACGGCGGACATACATCGGACCAGATGATGACAACCTTCAAGGAGATGTTCGACCTGGTGAAACCAGATGGCGGTCTCTACTGGGTGGAGGACATGCATGCGGCTTACTGGCCCAAGTGGCAAGGAGGCTACCTGCGGAAGGACACCTTCATCGCGGAGACCAAGAGGCTGATCGATACGATCAATGGTATCACCCTTCTTGTCTTAACCAGTGGTCTTGTTGAAGCTGACGAACGCATGTCTTGTTGTTGTTTACGTGGTCCTCTCTCCAGCGGACTGGAGCGAAGATGAACGGCTTAAGCCAGACAATTTGACCAGAACGATCGTTGGTATTCACGTGTACGACAGCGTGGTGCTGATCGAGAAGGGCGCGCATGGCAAAGCTGTTGATATGTATCGTGGAGGGCATGCCAAAGAATCGGGCCCTGTGCCACACTGAATAATTCAGTTAGCAACCCCGATTCCTGCAGGCCGCATGGCTCACTGCGTTTCCAGCAACGCCACCATGTGTCCTCAGGACGATCAGAACCAGTGATCGCCCTCAGGGCAGCCCTGGTCGATCGCCCACTGCCGTATCTGGGGAGAGTGTGAGCTCATCGCCTTGGCAAAGCTGTACTTGTTCCAGGGGCATCCGTTGGCGCGCAACCACCGGAGCACTTTGAGATGACCGTTCTCCAGCGCGGCGTCGTAGGAGCTGCTGTCCCACGGGGACCCGGTCTCACGCAACCACTGGAGCACATGAACGTGTCCTTCTCTTGCGGCTCCCGAGCATGCCCGCTGATCCCACGGACATCCCGTGGAGCGCAGCCACTTGAGAATGTCGAGATGACCTCCCTCTGCTGCTCGCGCACACGTCCATGCTGACCACGGACATCCATTCGCGTGCAACCACTGTAGCATCTCGAGATCCCCTCTTCTCGCAGCGACGGAGCAAGGACTCGAGTTCCAGGGACATCCTCGGGCACGCAGCCACTTGAGGATCGGCAGATGGCCTCCCTTGGCCGCTTGTTCGGTGGCGGCCTCGTCCAGCTCGCAGCCGTTGGCGAACAACCACTCCAGCACCTCTTGATGACCGTAGAGGGCCGCGCCGGCGGATGCCATCGAGTTCCACGGGCATCCGTTGGCGCGTAGCCACTTGAGAATGTCGAGGTGGCCTCTCTTGGCCGCCACCTCACACGTTTGCTCGCTCCAGGTGTAGCCCTGCCTGCGGAGCCACACGAGCATGTCGAGGTGACCACCAGCGGCCGCGGCCGAGCACAGTACATCTGCATGTCGATCTTGCCTGTTGCGTGAAGGACAGCCGCCGTTGGCTAAGACCCACTGAAGAACGTTGAGTTGACCAGCTCTGGCTACTTGTTCGAGCCACTGGGTCGGCGGGCGAGCGGCGACGCCCTGTTGAGCCAGCGCGTCGACAAGGAGGCGGTTCCACTGGCGGCACACGAACCGCACGCACGGCCAACTCAGTGGGCCAACGTGTTGGTACAGGATGATGGTGACAAGCTCCGGCATCAGCTGCTCCATCTCACGTTCTTGGTCTTTTGTTCGGACTTAAAAAGTTAGACTGAATTCGGTGGAAGATGCGCAAACTCAATCTTCGATGGAAATACGCCCTCACACTGCTAAGCAGCCCTTTAGTTCATTGGCCACGTAAACGTTATGCTGAGTCGTCATCAGTGAGCTCAGGCAACGTAACCTCGTCCGGATGTTGCTGTCGCCGCTGCCAGGGCGGCCTGTAGACGGCCGGTTTTGGCTTGGGCGCGTCCAGCTCCTGCCTCCGAGCCTGGAGATAGGCTTCACCCTCCGCACGTCCAATCGATTCATTCCCTTGCTCAAATTCATAGACAAAGGCCTTACCGGTCCACTAAGACGTTGTCGTTCACGAGTTAGTTATCCACGAGAGGATGCATTTCAAGTGGCAAGAGGATGCGTACGGTTGTGGTCACAAGATATCTATCTGACGTGGCCATGGACAGTATTGCTCCTGAGCTCTTCGCCTTCACGGCATACCGTAGCGCACCGAGGCTGTGGCTGAGATCCCCCACCATCACCTCGCCCACGGCACATGCTGAGGAAACCAAGAGCAACACGCGTTAAGTCCGAGATCGTTCATGAGAAGTATTGACAGACTGACCTGAAATGAGGTCCACATCAGTAGAACTCGCGTAGGTCTTGATGCCGAGGCAGTTGACGTCAGAAATGTGGTAAGAGAGGACGCGCTCGCAAGTGCCTTGTTTGCGGGACCACACCCTAATATCCTTATCTAGTGCGGGAATCAGGAACAATGAGGGTTAGAAGTAAGACCCAGGGAAGTAAGGCGGAGAAGTACGCACCGGCACTACCGCTGATGATCTGATCGTCATCTGGGCCCGAGACGAGCACAGCATTGATGGGCAGCGTGTGGCCTTCGAAGATGTAGGCAGGCTGGCTCATTCTGAGGTCCCAATCGACGACCATTCCATCAACTATCAACCAAAATAGAGGTCAGGTCACATGATGACGAATCTGCAGGAAGAGCAATGGCACGCACACGAGCCAGACACCAACACGTCAGGCCGGAACTGTAGGCACGTTGTCCACGCTGTGTTGCGCTGTAGGAGTTGCTTCAATTGACCTGTTTCGATGTCCCATAGCCTTACAGCTCCATCAGAACAGGCTACGGCGGCGATAGACCCCTGGATTCCAATGGCGTGTGCGGGAGCTGACCGTACACGCAGTTGTCAGTAGGTGATAAAGCAGCAGCAACTGCTCATCAGGAGCAGGTATGTACTTTGGTTCTGCAGTGACCGGAGCAGTCTTCCTTCATCTGCATTCCACACCTACACGCAATCCATCAGGTTGTTGACCTGAATCACCGAAAGAGCCAAATGAGGAAAGAGTACCTTAACGTCTCCATCTTTACCTCCAGACAATAAAATGTGTGGATCCGAGGTAGACGCTTGAGGCCGGAACGCCAACACACGCGCGCTCCTCGTGTGCTCAACAAGCTTGTGGCGCAGTTTCAGCGTGTCAGCATCCCATACGCCGATGCTACCGTCACTGGCGCCCGTGGCGAACAGCAGGCCATCAGGCGACATGCGAAGCGCCATCACCGCATCCTGGTGCACTTTGTCCAACCGCCGCAAACTGCACGCCATCTCCTGTTCCCTGTCGTCTTCGCGCTCGGAGTCATCCTCCGATCTGTTGTTTGGCTGATACACCTCGACTGTCGTTCCCATTGTCCTGTTCAGAAGAGTGTAACTTGAGTCTCTTGATTTTTCGTAGAAATAAACACTGAAGAAATAAAAATAAAAACACATAAATAAAAATAAAAAGTGAATAATACCCAAATAGAAAACGGGAACGGCTGTCGTCGATAGCACAGCAGGTGACGGAACCAGCCAGGCGGAGCTCCGTCCAGCGGCATACGCCACGCTGCCAGTTGCGTTCACGTTTGACTACAGCGCCCCACGCGCGCTTACGACCGCCATTCATGGACTTCCCGGCCGCCGGTGGTGGCCACAGAGAGTCGTCCTCGCTTACTTGACGCCACCGCAAGCAAACCAGCGCCAGCCGCCCGAGCTCGGCCGAGCCGCGGCCCAGGAACCCAAAGATGTGGGCCAGTACCTCGCTAGGCAGTGTCGCTACATTGGGTTGTGTTCCCTGTGCTTGACCTCCATACTCCACTTCGCTCATGTCCTACGTCTTGTGAAGTATGGTAAGGCAAGTGCTGAAGAAAACAAGAAATATCAAAGTTTCAGTTTCGTTAAAGGTTTTGGAGAAATTCTCAAATTGTTTCGTTATTCAGAGAAATTAAGAAGCACAAGAAGGTACAGAAGAAGAAGCTGATGATCACTTCACCATCATTAGTGCTTCTTGACCGCACGCTCAACGAATCGGTCTACTTTCCACTCTGCAGTGTGAGCGAAGAAGGAGGGGAGAAGAAGTAAGAATAGGGCTGCTCGCAGATGGAAATGCGAGAGAAGAGGAGGAAACCTGATTGGGGAAGTTGCCAAGGGCCATTGAAGACGCACAAGACCGTGATCTCGGGGGTGAAGTGAAGATCAGGCAGCAGCTTGGGCGTAATGAGGAAATACCTGTCGTCGAGGAACCCCCACTGATAAGTCAAAAATCGAATGTGAGAGTATTAAGTGAGCACGTACTGCGGAAGGCCTGGCCGGCAGGCGCAATTCACCACTTGCTGGAAGATCATTCGCTCATTTCGTGGATCCATGCCTGCCACATCACTCTTGCATGAGGAATGCTTCCAACGCAGTGTTTTGTAGCATCTCTCGTACCCTGATTGATCTCATCCACAAGACGGAACGGGCAGTCGGTAAGATCCTGCAACGAAATCAGGTAGAGCATAGTTGACACCGACCGTTCCTGTATGAAAGAGTGTGAGCTCAATCCGATTTCAGGAACAAGGAAGAGCAATGGAGAGCTTACTCCGCCAGACTGAGTGTGGGCATTAAGCTGATGTAGTGTGTCCTGTTGCCGGAACTTAACCCAAATGGTTATACCCCACTTGTCGAAATCCTCATGCTGGTCTAAAACACGGTCAATACGCAAGCTAGCGTCTTCATGAAGTACAACGGTACCTAGTCGAATTTCGCCTTCGCACCCGATGGCATCAAAGTACTTTCCGAATGAGCTGCCAATCTTTGCCACCAATTTTTCTAGTGGCGGCACCCATTGATTCTACTCGCGACACCAGTCAACAATGAGCATTCCCCAGCACAGGAGAAAAACATGAGGGAATCGTACCTTGAGCTTTTCAATCTCGGCCTGTTCTGATTTTAGTTGCTCTTGCTCCTCCTGCAGCTTGGTTTCGAGTTGCTTTATTTCCTCGCATCTGGCTTCGTACTCAGCGATGATTTTGGGATTGGTTTGATAGGACAGGTCGGCTCTCGCTTTTGCCTAATAGGCCCAGGATGTAGTTCACTCTGTAACCATAACCAATAGCGCAAACCGTCTTACCTCTTCTATTGCTTCGTGAAGCTCTTCGATTGTGTTGGGCATGTTCTGGAAAAGTGCCTTAACCTCTTCGGTGATTTTTACCGCTTGCTCGGCCTTTTCCTTCAGCTCTCTTGCCCTGACCTGTACAGATAAAGTAAAACGGTGCTGTGAGCATAAGCCAGCAGCATGTGCCTTGTTTCTTGTATACCTTTGCCTGCTCAAGCTCATTTTCAGCACGGCCAAGCTCACGATTCATCTGTTCAAATTCGTGGTCCGCTTTCATGGACTGCGTTTTGAGCTCGTGTACTCCCACTTCCAACTGCAAAACATGATGAGCAAGGGTCAAGCGGAGAGAAGACACCGTAACCAAACCTGAGATCGCTGAAGGACGAGCTTGTCTTGCTCTATTGTTACGCTGATGATTTTCTCCATGAGCTCGCGCGTCTTGAGGATGCAACGATAACGATTCGTTAGAGATTCCTTCATCTTTGCTCGAATTCGCTCCTTTTCTGCTGTAGTGTCCTCTTCCTGTTCCAGTTCTTTTAGCGTGTTCTGCCTGTGGCTGATTCTGTTGCGCAAGGTCCTTATCTGTTCCGTGACTTTCCTGAGTTTCTATACACGAAAATGTTGTGAGGAATTGTGATCGATGACATAAGTTAATAATTGAGGGCGCACGTTTTTGTCATCTGATATCTCCTTTTGTTGTCGTCTAGCCCGAGCCTCAACTTCTTTACACTAAGGGTTCATCCAAACGAATCGTATCGTTATGTTCATGATATGCGCAGTTACTACCTCCAGGAGGCTTACCTTAGCAATTTCAGCTTCGATTGCCTGCTGTGCCTTTCTGGCCTCGATGAACTCCCTCTCGAGCTCTTCCTTCTTTTGCACGTTGAGATTGGAAAACCAGCGAGCTGGATAAAAACACAGATACGTTGAACTTGAAGCCTAGCCAATTGCGTGGTAGCAAAGGGTACCTTCTTTGACAGGAACTACAGATGTCGATGCTCCACCTCCGAATCGGGATTTCGATTTGGCGTATTGTGATTCTGGAGTGAAAAAGAACCGCAAGGATGACTGCTCGCACAAGAGGGCATTTCATATTAGTAGGTTTTTGGGTGAGAGAAAGGGAGCGGGTATCACGCACATGCGACATTGCGCGCTCAATCACTTTCATGGTATTGGCAGTTCCTGCAGCCCACGTGTGCACATTCTGCTGTGAACACAAGGCAGCTTTGACCACCGGTGGGGCTTCAAACACCTAGCTACAGAATCAGCGTTGTGGTTGTCGTGAAGGATTTAAGAGAGGAACGTACCTGATCCATCCAGTGGGTGAATCCTAGCGACGATAACTCTTCAATAGGAAGCGGATTGGGATACTTGCGCGGATCGTAAGGATCAGTGTAGATGGCTGTTCGGGAAAGGCAATGTTAGGGTAGCAACCAATGAGGACAACTCTATGGATAACTGCATACCGCTGATCTTGAGCTTTTGCTTGTCGTAAACCTCCGCCAACAGCACATCTCTGTCCCGTTCTAGGCGAATGTTCGGCATCAGCAAGCGAGAAACAAAGAAAAGAAAATGAGGAATCACTTACTGCTCTGACAGACAAAAGCACCCATCAGCCATCCCGGAGTAAGCATCTCCAGATAGCGGGCGTGAAGAGGATTATTCACAGTCACCTGTCCACGCAGAACGATGAAATCGAGTCAGTATGACCAAGGTAATTGCTCGCGTCTGATACTCACCTCGAGGGCGATAGGGCCGTAAACTTTGTTTTCAAACTTGTTTTCGTTCTCCCTCAACCACAAGTACGCATTGTAGGCATCCCTGAAACATACAAATGATGAGCTGCTTGTACCTAGAAAGTTATTCAAACACGCACTTGAGATGCTGTCGGACGTTACTGAGCTTCTGCATCTTGAAATCTTCTAACTCTTTAATTTGCCTCTGCAGCTGCTGTGCAGCATCCGCAGCCCTTTCGAATACTCAAAGTGAGAATCTTGTAAGCTGCAACTGTTTCAGGCCCACGTACCGTTGTCTCTCTGCTTTCTTTTCCACCTCGATTGATTGCGCTTGAGTAATCTCGTCTGTAAGTTGTCTGTAGGGGTGATTAGAAAGCAGGTCGAGTGGCGATGTGCCATTTGATAAATGTTCTTTACCTGAATCGCTCGTTCATCTCCATCGTCTTTTGTGCTGCTTCCTCTTGCGCTTGAGCAAGCTGTTCCAGCTCTTCCTCCAAGGTCTGTATCTCCTCCGCCACCTTTTGCGCCTTTTGTTTCCTCTCATCAGCGCGAGTCATCAGCCTCTCAAGTTCCTCATCCATCTGCGCGCATTCGTCGGCATACTTCTCGCTTTGTTCGCCTATAATGAACATTATCAGCTTCGTTTACTCGCTTAGCAACTCAATTGAACCCAAATTCTTACCCATGTTCTTCCTTTGTTTATCGAGCTTAAGCTGCATCTCTGCGCCCTTTTGCTTTCGGGCATCTAACTCTTGGATCTGGGCCTCCAGGTCTCTGATGAACACGGAAAAGCATGAGCGCAACGAGTAAGTAGAAGAGGAGAAGGTGTACGAACTCTATCTTTTTCCTGAGTGGTCGCAATTCCTTCTCTCGCTCCTTGATCTTTTTAGCAAGTTCATCGACTCGCATCTTGCGTTCAATACCAATTTTACGTTGCATCTGATTGAAGCAGGTTAAACCCAGGTCTCTGGTTCATTGCTGACTTCAAGAAGATGTCTGCCTACCTCGAACTCGAGCCAGGGCAGCTTCAGCGACAGCTCCCGCGCTCGCTTTACATTCTTTTCATACTCTCTGCAAATTAAATGAGTGGAACGTAACTACATTGGCTGGAAATGGGAGATGAGACCTGAAACGTAGCACATCTCGCTCCAGACCTTGATTGGCCTTCTTCAGATTTTCTAAGTGAGTGGCGTGCTCAGTGACTGTGCGCTCCAGGATCTTTGAGTTCGCTCGAAGTTCAATAAGCCTGGAAAATGCGTTATAACAAGTTGACCGACGGTACATAAAACAGCAAGTATTACCGCATGTGCTTGTTAAGCATTTCGACTGAGCCTACGGCCTTTTCGGTCTCCCTCAGCAGTTCTGGTGGCGATAGAGCTGCAAAGTTGCATACTCTGAAGGAAAATAAGAGTCATTCTTCCACTCTGTCTAAGCGGAGTGCTTGGGTGAGTCATACCTGTCTTGGGGCAGGAACTGGCAAAGATTGTCCACTTGAACGTTGAGTTTAGTCATCATGTTCATGACTGCCTGCTTATTGACCACTTGACCTGTTGTAGAACATGAGACCCAATCTGAGCAATCACTGACAAGATAAAGAGGAAGTGCTTTACCATTGAGTTTCCAACTCGATTTGTTATCCTGTCGCAGAGTACGCTGAACTACGACATTTTTGCCCCGCCCATTATACAACTCAATCTCGATCGTGGCCTTCTCTTTGCCGTGCTTGATGAATTCTCGCAGCTCTTTAGCTCGCCCAAGAATCTGAAATTCGCAATACACAATGAGAATGCATGTACAATGATCTTGACATGAAAGAGTTACTTACGCTGGGTGCGCCGCCTAGTCCCAAGCATAGACCGCAGACAATTGTTGATTTGCCGCTACCGTTCGGGCCCATCACCACGTTCAACCGCGGGCCAGGCCGTACCTGATGATAACAACATTGTGTCCCGTCAGGAAATCGGCTTCGCAGGCGAGGATCAGCCAACAAGAACAGCATTTGCTGCCGCTGGACGAGCATCATGCATCAACGTACCTCAGAGTCTGTGTACGTGACAAAATCCATCATGCGAATACGAACGATCGAACCTCGCTTGTACTCGCCAGCGCTATTTTCACCACGCACCCCGAAAATGTTTTATCAGAAATGCTTGTATTTCGCTTTAAAAAAACAAATATATCTTATATTCTATTCTTAAAGAATTTTTGTTATCAAATTCGAAATAAATATTCGAAACACAAAATGAATTCATTTTATTGATTTTTTAAAAATTGAAAAAAAAGGAGAAATGATTATGTAAATTAATAAATTGAAAAAAAGAAAAATGACATACCCGACGCCATCAGCCGGCGTAGAGAGCGAGTAGGGAATGGAATCGCCGTCTTGGCTGGCGAGGGATGCGCCATCCTCTTCCTCGCTGGCATCTTGCTCGGCCTCTTCGTCCTCTCCATCTTCGTCATCGACTACTCGTTTGCCGCTCTTGGTGGCGGCTCTAGGTGATGTCTTGGGCCTTGCGGCCAAACGTCCTTTCTTCCTCTTTCCCTTTTCCATTTCTTCTTCCTCTTCTTCCACATCTGATCCCTTTCCGACGTCTTGCTCATCTTCTTCCTCTTCCTCTTCTTCTATGATGCGTCTCTTCTTCACCCGCGTTCCGTTTTGAACCTCATTTCCATTTTGTAACCCGTGCTTACGTGATGCCATCGCCCGATATCAATGGGCGGCAAAATTAAGAATTGGCCCTAAAGCCTCTTTAAAAATTGAAGGGCGATTTGTAAGCTCTACGTTGGCGCCTTTTTCTCTTGCTGTGAGGAGGAAAAAGGGAAATTTTTCAAAGAATCTTTTGACGTTTTGAAACTATCTTGTATTTTCCAAATTTCCACTTGAATGAAGGACACATGTGGCCTTTACCTCCTCATATCCTTGACCTTATCCCACCGATCGCTGTTGTCGTAGCCCTATAATAAACACGTTCATAGAATGAGAACCGGCGCCAAAGGTAGCGTGACAGTGTGGGTCCATAGGACCGACCGTACCCTGGGAGGCTGCTTGTGGAAGTCGAGGCTCTTGCAGATCTTGCGGGAGCTCATTCCCTCATCGATCATCTCCTGCGCGTCCGCTCCAAAGTTGCGCATGAAGTAGTTGCACTGCAATTGGACACACAAACTCGATGATCACTCACCACTCTCTTGTTGCTTACAAGCCATCACTTGCTCTCACCTTTTGGCCCTTGTTGCCGAAGGCCTGGCAGATGCCCAAACGAGACTTTCTCACGACATCGGGTCTTTGGTGCTTCATTGCCTTGACGATATCCACGCACACTGCACGTACACATAGATCTTACTCTTCAACGTTCACTAGTTGCGGTGGAAAAGAAGTGCAGCATACGTCCGAAGGGATCATCAGTGGGCAGGGCCGATCCAGAGACTCCATCGATTTCCTTGCCTCCACGTGAAGAGTGAGAGAGATTGCTTGCCCTGGACATGTTGGGTGTTGAGGTGTAGTGTTTGAATCTACAAAGGTAAAGCTCAAACTGCAGTAATAAGTGCGCCCAGCCCGGCAGCCACGCCTGTGGCTGCCGAAAGTCGAAAGAAAAACCGACCACCTCAGCGGGAGACAGCGCGTGGCGATCCACAGGCTACATCGTCACCTGTTTCAAATTCCTCAACTGGGCAACGCGAAGTGGCGGAAAGTTTTTGTTTATTTGAAGAATGTGATATCAGGTTCAGTTGCCCTTCTCGTCGCCGAAGATGGTGCCTACATTCCTTGCTGTCCACACCAGCTGATCCGTCTCCGGACACACCTGCGCGGCGTTCGGTAAGCTTCGGTTCTAGAGGACGCAGCTAGCAAGAAAGCGACTCATACCTTCTTCTGCTCCTTCATCTCAGCAGTGATCGGCACTTCCACGACTTCAGTGCCTCGAAGAGCTACCATGTTACCGTACTTGCCCTCGATAGCCAGCTTGGCTGCCATCGATCCGAACCTGGAGGCCAGGATTCGGTCGAACGAAGTAGGGCTGCCGCCGCGCTGCACGTGACCCAGAATCACGTATCTGGTGTCCATGTGCGTCTCCTTGGCAATTCGGTCACTAACGTACTTGCCTATGCCGCCGAGCCTACAAAGGAACAGTGAACATCGAGGAGGATCAACTGTAAATACTAGGCGCGCCATTACCTTACAGCCTTCTTGACGTCCTCCTCAGCCATGATCTGTGTGTCGGAGCCGGGCGGGAAGCAGCCCTCAGCCACCACAACAAGCGAATAACGCTTGTTCTTATCGTTTGATCTTTCCTTCAAAGTGCTCAGGATGGTTTCCCAGTTCCAACGGATTTCGGGAATAAGGATAACGTTTGCGCCTGGAACACACAAAAGTATGATCAGTGCGAGCTCGAATCAAACTAAGTGATTGTATGTACACACCTCCAGCAAGACCTGAGGCCAGAGCAATCCAACCAGCATTACGGCCCATCACCTCGACCACCATCACGCGGTGGTGAGAGGCGGCAGTGGTCCTCAGCCGATCAAGTGCATCCGTCACGACAGACACAGCGCTGTCAAATCTGTTGGATAAATGTTAGACCAGTCATGCCGCGGTCGAGAATGGCCATTCTGTCTTCGTACCCGAATGTGACATCAGTGGAACTGAGATCGTTATCGATAGTCTTGGGCACGCCGACTACGTTCATGCCGTGCTGGCTCAGCACATAGGCGATGGACATGGTGCCATC
>CDEZ01020357.1:0-10469 GCA_000826365.1 Acanthamoeba royreba
TCCCCTTCCCCAGTTTGTAGCAGACGCCCAGGCTGACCAGTGCTTCGGGTAGATCCTTCTCTGCCGCTTGCACATAGTACTGCACGGCCTTTTCATGATCCACTTCGACTCCCTTGCCCTCTTCGTAACATCTACCCAGTCGGTACGCCGCCTGCGCAGGATACAAGCGCTTAAGGTTCAGAATCTCGATCCATTCCTTTCACTTCTTGCAACGGCTAACCTGTTTGTTCCCTTGCTCTGCAGCTTGGATGAAAAGTGGAATGGCCTTGTTCAGATCTTTTTCCACTCCCTTGCCCAAGAAGTAGCATGATGCCAGACTCGCTGTCGCGCCCGCATGATGTAAGTTACTCGCTTTTGTGTAGTACTCAATCGCTGTTGTGGTTAACCAACGTAACACAGGAATAGCATCAGGTCAGTTCAACTCTTGGAGAAGAAGGATGGGGAGTCATACCTCGTTTCAGGTCTCGTGCCATTATCTCGCCCGCCTCAAGGAATCTCCCCATGATCCACATTGCAGCCGGGTGTCCATCCTCCGCTGCCTTTGTGTAATTCTCGATGGCCTTCGGCAGGTCTTTGGTGATGTTATGGTAACACCAAGCCAGGTTCCATCTTGCCACGACGAGACCCTTCTCCGAGGCCTTAAGGTAAAGTTCGATTGCCTTCCCAATGTCTTTTTCACAACCCTCACCTATGATGATCCACCAATCCTTAGTTAGTTTCCTCAGTTGGCTCGGAACAGATGAAGGTTTGCTGTACCACTCTGATAGGCCCATGCCAGTGCGTTGAGAGCGTGTTTGTTGCCCTGTTTCGCGGACCTTGTGAGCAGAGAAACCGCCATCTCGTGGTTGATTTTCAAGCCTTTGATTGTTGAGGAGGAATTCATAGGAGTTAGGAAAACGCCACAGATGTGCACCACGAGATCGAAGCGTGTACCTTGTCCGTTCTGATAGCACCAGGCGAGGTCGTTCAATGCCGCTGGACAGTCTAGTGAAAGAGCAACAAGCACAACGTTCATGGATTAGCAAGATGCTCCGGACACAACAGAGGTGGTCTCAACACACCGTGCTCAGCAGCGAGGGTATAGAGCCTGATCGCTTCTGTTGTATCGTTGTTTACACCAACCGCTGATAGAGGAAGGCAAGTCAGTGCATATAGATGCAGGACAAGGCCATCTTCAGCAGCACAGTACCGTTGAGGTAGCAGAATGCCAGCTTGGCCGTGGCCTGATGACAAGGATCGTCAATCAAGATTGTGACAGATAGAGAGAGATGAACAAGGCAGAGGAGCTCACCTTGAGGTGACCCATCGCAGCAGCCTCCTTCCATCGGTAGAAGGCCAACTGAGGATTCTTCTGTCCACCTCTACCTTTGAAGTAGAATGTACCCAACTTGTACAGCGCATCTGTGTCAAGCGAATGAAGGCATCGCTTAGAGTACGACCCTACATTGCAGCAAAGACAAGTAAAGGACGCGAACCTGCCGAACCGAGATCTGCAGCTTGTTCGAGGAACATGAGAGCCAGGTTCTCGTTTCGAGAGGGGTTCTTCTTGTTCAACTGCTTCTTGGCCTCTTTCCAGAGTTTCTGTGGTGAGTGAAGGGAATGCAGAGCAATCAGGCCTAGTACGTGATCAGTGTCGTGTGGTATAGATCATTCCCATACCTTGGCTCTGGCCTTCTCTTTGTCAGCTTCAACAACGGTCGATTCGACTGAGAACGAAGTGCAGTGCAGGTCAGTGCAACTAGTCTCCTCTCTCATGCGTGAACGGGAGTGTGTGTTTGTCACGCATAAGCGATCCTTTTCTCTCTGGATCGACTTTGTCTTGACGGCTGCGTTATCGTGGGATCCGCTCCCGCAAGTGATGACTGAGGAATCCTCCACGCCCATGTTCTCTCGTTTGGCCTTCTTCTTGGTTGACTCGTTTACGTTCCTCATGTAGGTATCCCCACTCCCATTCCATAGCTTCTCTCGAGTGTCTGACTCAGTGCTTTCATCCTTCCGCTTGCCCTTACTCGTCGTTTTCTTCTCGCCACTCGATGTGGACAGCTCGCTCGAATCTTGCAATCTTGTGCTGTGCAGGCCGGCGGTCTCTGACAAGAAGTAATGGCTGATCTTCTCCTGGAGTTCCTTGTTGGGCATGAGGAGGTACAAACTCATGTTCTCTCTTGTGATGGGGCTCGTTCCCTATTGCATTCCAAACCCACCATTCATCTTGATTGTGAGTCTGAATCCATCAACCACTCACGAATAGGAGTTAAACCTTTTGCTTGATCCATTCTTCTATTGCTTTCCGTTCGTAAGTGTAGCCGTCCTGTCCCACCACAGGGTCCCTGTAGTGTTGGCTAGCATGTTAGTCATGTCACTTGATCATCATTCTTTTTCTAGGTCAAAAGAACGAAGAGCGAAAGCGAAAGCGACGCAGTGTGACCCGTACCGCATGAGGCGCTTGGTGAGAGGGCACGTGTACTCGGGTGGTGCCTGCGGGCCTCTCCGCTGGACCATCTGTTCGCCAGACTGACGCTCGTCAGAGGGCCTACTTGGTACATCGGTTCTATGTATCCAGGTGTCCGTTAGTTGATCATCACCCGGTCCAGAATTTTGGTATAGTTTTCGCGGGATAAGGAACATATTTAAAAATAATTCAACAAAGGATGTAAATCATTTTATGGGAGAAAAGGTACTATACCTTTTCTTGGTGGCTTTTCCATTCGCCTTGTGCCCTCCCAACTTCAGGCAGCTTCGCATTTGTGCATGAAGCGATCAAGAAGGACACCACACACTATCGGGCGCTCTATCGCCTGACACACCCCAACAGGCAAAGTCTCTTCTTCACTTGGTTGTGCGTCCAGCGGAGGGAAAGAGTATGTGTAAAGGTTTGGGTCGGACCCACACCTTTGTAGTACCACCATCAATACAGCTCCGGCAGGCTGGATTCTCTCCTTCTTGTTTGAAAAATACCAAACATGCCAGCTCGGGATTGGTGGAGTTTTATTGCAGAGACGAAGAAAGCGGAGAACAGAGAGTGCCCGCACGCGTCGGTGGTACAGAGGAACGAGGAGGAGAGGGCGCGGGGTCGGCCACGCACACCCACAAGCGAGCTGGTGTCAAGGTGGAGTCGCCCACACACGCAGCTCACTTCGAATAAGCACCGGCGGCCTCTCGTAAGCTCGTGTAGCACGCGTACATGGCGGATATCTGATCATAGAGAGAAAGGTGAGTTACACCACAACAAGCACGAGTGACACCCAGGTAGGGGAGGCGACAGGATGAAAAAAGAGGTGAGGACGTACGTGGGCGCTGTAGGCAGAGGTGAAGCTCCTCTTCTCCGGCTTCTGAAGGTTGCCGGCAACGAGATGGAAGTTCTGCTTGGTGTTGCCCCAGTTGGCCACCTCGCGGTAGGACCAAAACTTGTACACGGCATGCGGATAGTCAGCGTCCACGATGCTCACGCCCTCCGACGAGACCAAGAACCACACGTTGTTTGGCTGCTCGTTTTGCTGTGCAGGAGGAAGATGTCAACAATCAGAAGAACACCGCGCAGGAGGTCGAGCGGATGATCGTCAGCGTACCTTGGCAGGGAAGAAAGCAGAGCCATAGAGGGGAACCGAGGAGGCCACCGACAGGAAGGACCTCTTGGCGGTGATGATGGGCAGACCAGCGTATTCACCAAAGGCCTCTTCAATTGTAGGAATCATGTGCTGCGCTTCCTTCTTGGGTACCGCCTTGCCCACAATTTCAGATAGTACAGAACTGAGGATAGGGAGAATCGAATATCAGTATCTTGCAAGCATCACAGCCTTAGGCACTCTTGGGCATACCTGCTGATTGCAGCAGAAGAGCTCGAAGCTCGGTATCGGATCTGGAGGAGGATTGCACCAAGTTTGGCGATAGTGCCGGTCGGTGCAGGGAGCTGACCCGCCAGGAAGTCCTCACACACCTGATCGGAGGAAAAGTCTACCCTTAGGGACAGCACCAGGATCATCTGAACTGTAATTGAATGTTACCTGCGAGAAGAGGAAGTCGGCGACCATGTCGTCCTCCTCGGACAGTATGAGGTCGTCATCTTGAGTGGTAGGGAAGAACAGCTTCTTCCTCATCTCCAGCGGAGCATCGAGTGTACGGCCAGATGCGCTCGCCTTGTCCTTTGAGGCCTTCTCCCACCGCGCGAGAGCGTCGCATACGAACATGTCGTCGGCCAAGGGCACCTTGAGTCGAACCTCGTTCTTGGTAGGAGGCGTGACCTCAAAGAGACCGAAGCTCTTCGGCTGGTTCTGGAAGCGAAGCTGGCGGATGACCTCTGGTACAACGTCGCCGACGGTGGTCCAGGAGTCAACCAAGACCGCTCGGTGGCTGCCGTTGGGAAGTGCAATACGACATACGATGCGAGCCCGACTGCGGAGAGCTGTATAGAGGACGTGATCCTTTAGCGTGACCAAAACTTACGCCATGTGATGATGTAGACGTACCAGTGACTTCCGCAAGCGAGGGACCCAGTTCGCGCTCGCCCACGAGAATCGTGTTCTGAAGGCGATCAATAGCCTGCTTGGCATAGTAACCAATCTTGGCGTCCTTCTCGTGCTCCTCGAAGCGCTTGTACAGACGGTCCAGCATCTCGTCCTGTGGTAGGAAGCAACCGGCACACAGCGCGAGCAGTTCCCAACCCTTTTCGTTGCTGTTGTCGCGTGGGTTCTTGGTGGTCTGCTTCATCAACTGGCTGTAGAGCCTGTTTACACATGAAAGCCATGATCAGCATCCGAGTCACTGTTTAGAACTTGATTGTCGTACTCATCACGGAGTTCGCGATTGTCGATGGCCATCTGGATGATCTTCGCAGGCAGAGCATCGTGCTTCTTCTGGCTGAGACGAGTCGGATAGTCGCCCATGTACTTCATCACCATCTGGAACATTTCCACAGCTTGCTTGGAAGCGTCAGGCAGGAGCTGCACGAGCGAGGCCTTGATTGGCTGCGCCGAGAATGTAAGGAGCTGCGACACACTAACATTCTCCAGCTTCTTGGATGACCGCCAAATGCTCGCCCTGACAGTCAGCTGTGTTCGGAACTTGCTGGTTTCCACCGGAGCTCTGATTGTGTCATCCTTCCATCAGCCAAACATTCTCACGAACGATGCTTTGGTAGTGTGTTACCCAGGGGCCGCGGCAGCCTGCGCATCAGACGTAGAGGATGCAGCGGGCGTTCCAGGTGTAGCGGGCGCATTCTCGGATTCAGAAGGAGAACCTCCGCGCGTCATGCGCTTCGAACTGCCGGCAGCACGAGTCGTAAGGTAAGTTGAAGTAGTCGGTGTCCTCTTGCGTGCACTCTCGGTTGTCTTCGGCCGGCCCACCAGCATCTTCACGAGGTCCCGCGGGAAGGCACCTTCCTTTCCGTTGGTAAAGTTGAGACCCTTGTACCATCCTGTGACCTCGTCCTTTTCCTTCACGTTGATCACATCACCTTGATTGAAGGAGAGTAGGGATGGATCCTCGGTTTCATAGTCTGAAATAGCTCTGCAGGCGTGACGAAAGAGAAGTGAGATGGAGATGGCTGAGATTCATCAACAGTGCGGCGGGTCAGCTGAGCATACCGTGCCCATTCGGAGGTGGCAGCGAGTATGGCAGTGTAGTCACGGAGCAGGCGCTCAACTTCGGAGGACTGCTCACAGCGAAGATCGAGCACTTCGCGCCGCGTACCGAGGTTGAGGGTAAGCGAGGTCGTGGTCGCCGTGCACTCCCAAGCGAGGATATCTTCATAAGGCAGATAGGAAGTCATCACGACTTCTCCCTTTTGGTCGCGAGTCACGAAACATACACCACTACCCGAGATGGCTGTGATAGCTGTTAGATAACAGTCCGGAAAGAGCAATAGCATGACTCGAAGGGATGACGCACCAAGGTAGCCCTGGTCGCGAATAAGGTTGATGATGTTATTTTGCAGCTCCATGGCAAAGAGGGCTGCGCCATAAAGCGGCAACTGAACGGCGGTCTGCAAGTAATCGAGCTTGACCTGAGAATCCATGCGCAGCGGTTAATCTTGAACGCCACATCACCAGAAAGGAGGATCATACCTCGCGTTCTGAACGCCCCTGCTGGGTCTTGTGCTCGGCTGAGGTCACGTTCTGCCAGTTCTCCTGCTGGAACTTATACCGGATGTACGCCGGAATGTACACGCCACTGGATTACAAAATGATTCATGAGAACACAACCGAGTCTTGCCAGAAGTGCAATAGGAGATAGAGGACAGTACATGAGTTTTTCATCGACGGGTTCGCCAGGATAGTCGCCAATGTCTGCCTGAAGCTTGAGACCGCTGAGCTTGAGCACAACCTCACGCGTGGTTGGGAGGCGGCCGGTCCTGATGTCCTCGGCAGCCTGCGCGAAGAGCAGGTCCAGCGAGGCCTTGTCCAGCAGTTGGAGGTCTGGAACATCTGTGGTGAAGTACATGCGTTTCTTGAATAGAATGCGCATGCGGAGCTGTTGTTCGTTCATTGCATTGCGCAGCTGCTCGAATGAGGATAGTTCATCGCCCATCTTCTCATCCTCTTCCATCAATCTCTCCACCTGAAAATGCACAGAATGCAGCGTTTTGTATTAGGTCGATCAGGGAATGCTCGCAGCGAAATCCGATGAGCGGTACCTGACTGTAGGACTTGTAGAGAGCGAATCCATGAGCGAACTGCATCTGAAGCTTACTAATAATCTGTTGTTTGAGCTCTCCTACAGTGGTAGCACTGTCGATCAGGAGTGCCTTCACAGAGCCATCCTGAAAACCGTAACACAAGGACGTAAGTCCTCTGCAACTATAAAGTCCAACACTGGCTCACTGGCTCCGAAGGTACCAGGAAGAACACGCGAAGCATCATGCTCTCACGCTTACGGACAGCCTCCAATTCCATGAGTGAGGGAACGAGCTTGCGCTCGCTTGTCGTCAGGAATCGCACGAGAGAGTCCTGTCAAAGACGAAACCATAGTGAGTTGAGATCACCTTCATGCAAGTCGAGAACAGTACCTTAGCAAAGGTGGCATAAGGAGAGAAGGGCGACGAAGTGTTGGCTGCGATCTCATCGAGGTAGCAGACGAAGTACTTGAGGAATGCCTCTGATGGTGGGAAAGTGCAGCAGCAGAAGCAGATAAGTTCCCAGCATCGCTCCTCCTGGTCGGGATAAGGGTTTCCCGTGACTTGCTTTAACAACTGACACAAGATCTGAATAGGGAGGGGTCATGCATGAATGAGGTTGATCTAACGTAGAGATTCTCCAAATGAACTCGATGTAACGTACCTCATCGCGAAGAGTGGGTGTGGATAGACCACGCTGAAGAATGAACTGGACAGTAGCCTGGTGCTCGCTGAGAGGCTTCTTTTGGCCAATGTACAGGTGAATCTTTCGTGACACGTCCAGGGCAGACTTGGAGTCCTCGATAGAAAGATTCAACAACGACAGATACAAGGGTTTCTGTCATCAGGAGAAGTGCGTCTTAGTAGATGCACACATCACTGCTGGGAAAGACAGGGGCGAACCTTGGTGTAAGTGATCATCTGCTGGACAGTGTCTGTCTTGTTCGGGCGGAAGTTGTGAGTGGCGAAATCCTTGAAGTTGTAGCCATAAAGAGGCGCAAAAAGGAAGTCAAATACACCAGCCTGCGGTCCCTTGAGTGGCGCAACAGGCGGGGGAGGCATGGCCATCGGAGGCGGCAGATCCCAGTCGGGCGACGCAGTGTTGAGCGGATCCAACGCGGAAGACCACCTTTCTTCGAGCGACTGCGAATCCAATGTTTGGGCGCCTTGCGGGACCTCCTCCACGGCGAAGGTCTGGACTGTGCCACCCTTCTGGATCGCCCTATGATCAAACCCACTGTTTAGTACGGGCCAATTCCTATGCAGACGGCGATGAAACATACTGATAATCAGCAAGCGTCTCGCTGGCGGGAAGGCCAAGAGCGGCCTGATCCCTACGCTGAGCTTCCTCACGGAGACGTTCCATCTCCCTCTTCTCCTTCTCTTGCCTCTCCTTCTCAAGTCTTTCCTTATCGAGCCTTGCCTGGCGCTCTTGTTCCTGCATGGATCATCAGCAATCTCACACCAGAATCGAAACAGTGCTATCGGATGTACCTGGCGAAGCGTCTCCTCACGTTCGCGACGCTCACGCTCTTCCTTATCCTTAAGCTTACGAATCTCTTCAAGACGGCGCTGCCTTTCCTCCTCTTCACGAATCAGTCGCTGTTTCTCTTTGATGGCCAACATGGTTCGCGTGGCTATGAACGAGCACAGTTTCGGTCAGAGGAGACTGCTTTTTGCGTCATGATGGAAAGCCTTACCTGTTTGAATGGCCACGATACCCTTGCGGATCGTAAGGAACTTTCGGCGAGCGAACACCATTCTCGTCCCTACGTCGATGAACTGATTAGTCTACTCATCGATACAACCAGGGATGAAGGAGATGCTTACATGACTGAATGGTGATGCTAGCATCACGGATTCGCGTGTATTTGACACGAGCAGTCCTCTTACGATAATCTGAACATGGAGGGACAAGATTAGGGTCATACGTCGCTCAAGAGCCGGTAGAGTAAGTACGCGTTTGAGCCACGATGGCACCCTTGCGCAGGGCGTTGAAGTGTGAGCGTGCCGCATAACAGCGCCACGTCTTCTGAATGAGAAGTACGCTCGCCAGCAGATGCTCATTACGGAGTTGCTCGAGAATGGTGCTCTGCGTGGATCCATTCTCTTAAGCATGCATCACACTCCACACAGCAGAGACGACATTACCTGCTCATCACGCATGAAGACCTTGGTGAGACCGAGAGTGTAATGGCCAGGAGTCATTCTGTAAGAAGCAGCCTAGTTCAACCAAAACACATAGGCGTTAGCAAGACTGCGAGTGCATTCGGTCAATATTAGATACTGGTGACGTACATCAAGAATCATGCTGCAGGCCTTGCGCTCGTCCTTTTCCCAAGCGCATGATGGGGCCAGGAGGCGATATCTATCCTTAAAGGCGGTGAACTCTCTCCTGATAGGGAAACCGAGCTTACGGATGCGGATCGTCTCCAACATACCGCAGTATCTCAATTGCGCCAAAACCAGGTCAGCTGTGACACAAACGAAGGTTTAGCCGCTCCGCCCTTCATCTTCAAGAAGATGAGTGCGTACAATCAAACAGGCTCGGCTTCTTCTGAGGGTTCGGTTTGATGCACCGCACATAGTAGGGATAGGTGGCAGAGAGGGTAGCCACGAGATCAAGAAGCTGATTCTTGAATTGAGCACCCACCGTGGGCGAACGACCTTTGCCGCCCTTACCAGGCGTCGCGACTTGCTGAGCGGCCGGCATGCCTTCGGGGAATAGCTGAGCAACGTGAGCTGTTTTATGCGGCGTTTCAGTTAGGAATCGATCCCAGAGCTCCATAGCAGAAGGAAGAGAGTCCTACCAACGGAGGCGTTCGCAAGCAAGGTCGCAGCAGACTCAGGAATTGTGTCACGATTCTTGTCTGCAGTGAATCAAGATGAGCACGCTATCTCCAAAGAACCGATAGTGGGAATTATGATATCAGACAAAACAAATTGGTATGTACCAAGGAAGCTCTTGGTGGAGTAGGCCACGTCTCCGGCGTAGTGCTTAACCACGAACTTGTCACCGCGCGTCTTTATCTTCTCGAAGTACTGGTGCTTCTCGTGAGCCTTGTTCAACTTCTCAAGGAAGGTACCATCTGAACCCTGTGATGCGTAAAGAATGAGTCGATGTATACAGTCAATGGCTGCAGTGGGGAGAGACTCTACCTTGGGGAAGAAGCATTCTTCGTCAAGGAGGGACAGGATACCGAGCGGCTTCTCGATGAGGTCAATACAGCCCTGGTTGTCATTGAACGAGATCGTCTCCCAGTTGATCCTGTACAAACGTTGAATTCAGTCACACATTTTGCATAGACTTCCCCAGTACAAGAAGGCATACTTCTCGCGCTCATATTCCTCCTGCTCCTGCTTGAAGATGTGCTGGTTGAACTGCTGCTGCAGCTTCTCGTTGGCATAGTTGATGCAAAGCTGTTCGAAGCTGTTGGTCTGGAAGTTCTCGAAACCGAAGATGTCCAACACTCCGATGAATGAGCGCGCATTGATGGAGGCTGACTTGGAGATGGAACGATTGATACGCTCGACCAGCCAGTTGAACTGTCGTCCATAAAGAGCCTTTGCGATGGCGTCCCTCACATCGGCAGCCTCTTCAGGCTTGAGCGGCACCCTGAAGACTTCGTTACGGATCTTATTGTAACGAACCGTCATCGATTCAGCGAGCTTGTCTGCCGCCACACCCAAGTTTCGCGCCGCATTCTGCAATGCTGGATAGTTCAATGTTAGCTGGGATTCAGAATCTCAGTACATGCAAGGACAATTGATGTGTACCATCAGCATTAACAACCACAGAGCCATCTCCCTGTGGAGCGAAGCGAATGTTGCCCATGTGAAGCACAGCAGCGATGACTGCCCA
>CDEZ01020358.1:0-23186 GCA_000826365.1 Acanthamoeba royreba
GTTACTGAACAACGTACAGGAGGGAGACTCCACAACCCAGCCTGTCCTTCGTCAGACGAAGCGCGCGAGAGCTCACGTAGCAGCTGAGCAATCTCCTCTTGATGAAATTCACCGGCCACCTGTCAAGCACACAGACAGCCCTTCTAGTTAGTGTTGAGATTCCTACGCACAAGGCAAAGAAGCTAGGCCTATAAGAGACGTGCCTGTGTCGGAGTGCCGAATGTGCCCTCGATTGTTGCTGAAGCACCGTGACTCACAAGTAGATCCACAATTTGTCGATATCCTTTGCGTGATGCTGCAAAGCAAAACCGAGTGACCAAATCAGTAACGAAGGCGCTTTTGCACAAGGTTCACACAGAAGGCACCATAATGAAGGGCTGTGTCGCCGTTGACATTGGTCGCATTTACATTGACCAACTTTCGCGTGAGCAGTTCCTTGGCAATACCAATGTTCCCGCGCAGACTAACCAGGTGCAGCACTGTCTGTTGTCAAATACAACGGAAGTGAGCCCTCGGGCACTCAGGCGCTCGCAGCAGAGAAGTGAGTCACAGACCTCGCCAGCAGCGTTGGAAATGTTGGGATCGATGCCCTTGGCCAACAGCATGTCGAAGAGCTTATCTGCTGCCCTCCTCTCTTCGGCTTCGTCCTGCATCCATCCAATACTCAGTACTCCTGTACGACGAGAAGA
This sequence comes from Acanthamoeba royreba, assembly GCA_000826365.1. Lineage (NCBI taxonomy): Eukaryota > Discosea > Longamoebia > Acanthamoebidae > Acanthamoeba > Acanthamoeba royreba. The sequence continues at coordinate 690 of CDEZ01020358.1, forward strand.
CTGCAGAGCAATGGCAGCCATCACACGTACGGAATCAGAGGCGAAGAAGTCACGCTGACCCTGTTCAGCCAACACGTGCAACGCATTCATGCCATCCACCGACGTCCTGTGGTGCACGTCGGCACCGGCGGCCAACAGCAGCTTGACCACGCCAATGTGCCGAGCCTCGACTGCTGCCAACAACGGCGTCCTGCATCGTATCTTTAAAGTCAATTTCTCATTTATCGCGAATTTTACCAAATAAGGATAATATTTATAGATGAAAATAAAAATACTTGCAGGCCTAAAAAATTCCAAAAGAGAAAAAAACTCACCAGCCATGACGGTCGGTCTCGTTCACATTGTGGCCGTTCTTGATGAGCTGCTCTACGCGGTGTACGTTGCCCGTGCCCGCCGCGCTCAACAACTCTAATTCAGTCTCCATCTTTTATTCTTAACAAAAGGAACGTCGTTGGTCTCCTCTGCAAGGACGTCCGACACGAGCGGGTACGCGTGGAAGGAGTTCAAGATTTCGTTTTCCGAAGGCAATTCATGCTGCGCCCGGTATTTGCCCACATTTGAAAAATCAGGCTTTCGAAAATTGTTTCAAAACAACTTGACTAGTAATCTTTTTTGGATATCCATCAAAAAAGAAATTGTGGTTTTTTTCGCAAATTCTTGGTGCAGGGTGTCATGACCAATGAACAATTGGGGAATCCACCTTCACTGGTCAGTGCCTGGTTTGCATTTGTGATCTTGGCCATTGTTTTGGTGGTGCACCAGTCTGATTCAGCTCTTCTGACTCGCTGGCACACTTTCTCGACATGCTCAACAGTGAGTACGTTCACCACACATGTTGCGTCTCTGGTCTCCATCTCACTGTTCTGAATGACGTACACAGCAGGCCCACACAGCAACTGCACACGCTGCAAGTGCTCAGTTGTGACCTGGTGACCTATTCCTCTGCTGCTCCAGCTTCGCGCTGGGAAGAGGTGCTGTTCAAACGGCTGCCATCCTCCATTCGCAGGCTCGATCTGCGGTGCTTCTTTGGATCGAAGCCGCCAGGGCAAGCAGTTTACAATGAACTGAGGGAGAAGTACAAGCAGTACGAGATGTGTCCTCTCCCGGTGACTTGGTCAGTGCACCTTTCTCTGGTGGCTGACGTCGGTTATCCATTGTTGTAATAATCCATTGCTTGATTTGTGGATAAGTCTACTCCTGTACTCACAATATGTACCAAGAATTATGCATTTAAGAATGGTCTATAATTTCTTCATTTGCACAATAATCACTGCTTCTGTATGACCCTTGCCGTACCTGGCATAGATTCCTCCCCCAAAGGAAGCGCAATGATATATATATTTTTTCATTGTGAGTTCATTGCTTCCAAAGCTCAGATTGTTCAGAAGACAGCTCAACTCTGGAAATGTCACACCTTCAGGATCTGAAATTTTCAGATGAAAATTTCGTTTGAGCGAATTTGTTTTTAATTTGAAATTGAAGGCACCTGACAAAAACAAAGTTATGAAAAACAGACGGCGAGCAGCAGCGCAAGAGAGAGGTAGTCGACCCAAAGCAGCTGCAGGCACCAACACGGCCCAAACAACCATGTCACTCGCCCAGCAGCATGGCGACAGCGACAAAGCAGAGAAGGCCTCCTCCTCCTTCTCCACGCCGGAGCGGCTGTACGACCTGTGTGTCGACTTTGTGCTCAACTGCCTCCTCGTGGCGCGCACCTCTACCAGGACAGACGAGCGCTTTCGTCATGAAATAGGTCGGCTGCCTCCCGACATCACTCACCACCTCCTCCACCGCTTGTTCTCGCCTTCTTCCTCTTCTTCTCCTTCCTCTTCTTCTTCTTCTTCTTCTTCTTCGACAACAGCATACTGGTGGACAGAATGGGAGCGGACAAAGCGAGAAACTGAGAAACAGGAACAGAGGGTGAGACTGCTGGATGAGGACTTGCTGGCCATGCTGCTCATCTCACCTCATCTTACTCATCTGCGCCTTCGCATGTGCCTTCGCGTCACCGATACTGCCTTGCGCCGCTTCTCTACCGGTAATCCACCACCGCCCGCTTTTTTAGCAAGAATANAATATATATATATATATATATATATATTCTTATCATCACAGTTATTTTATGATGATATACATATATTGTTATGAAAAAAGTATGGAAATGTATATTGTGGGCATGGTGGTGATGACTACGATGTGATGATGTGATGGTGATACAGCGGGCCAGCCGTTTGCGCTGGCTGAGGTGAAGCTGGACACATGCTGGTTATTGACTGATGATGCTCTTCACTCCATTGCCAAGGTACATCTCACATTGTGGTGCTGCATGTTATACGCCCCACAGCAGTGTTGAGATGATAATGGCATAAACGTACTCTGAAGAGTACGCGTGGTCATCAGAAGGATGGACAAAGGAGATCTAACATATCATTGATAATGCCTGATCATTGGTACAGGGCTGCCCATCACTGACTCGATTGGAGCTTTTGAATTGTCAGCGCTTCACTTCCAATGCATTCGACTGGCCCAATCGTACCGCGCTTCTCCATTCTATCGCTCTTTACCACGGCTGAGTAAGTATTTTATGTTTGATCTGTTTTGTGGTTCATGCACTTTGGTTTTGGGTGAACAGTGAGTGGTCTGCAATCACTTCGGCTTCAGGGTTGTGCCAACATCAAAGACAGCGCATTTGATGCACTTGTTGTCACACCATCAACATCGATGCGTGCTCTCTCCATCCAAGGTGGCACTGAACCTGGCAACATCTTTTTCTCCAAGTTGGGTCAGGTACTCCTGTGATCACAGACCTCAGTGGTGCTCAATTACCCCTGACGATAATGGTGATGGTTGTGGATGGTGGTGATGGGACAAAGATGTTTCCCAATTTGGAGCAGCTTTCGTTGACTCGACCATTCGACACTCCTGGCCAACCAGTCGAATCGGTCGTGCCACCTGGCCATCTGCAGCATTTGCGCGCTCTCGAATTAGGAAACGATAGCAGTATGTTCCCACATGCATCAGACGAGTTTGTCGCTCGCGTTCTCGATGCATTGCCACAGATCGAGGCCTTGCACTGCGCATCAGCTTGGGCGATTGACCTTGTGAAGAATGATGACGCAGCACGCCACCTCAAGATCTTCATGACCGACAAGAGCACAACCACATCACTTACTTCGTCAGCGGCAAGGACGGATCCAGACTCATCTTTCGTTATCGTGCCAAGTTCAGTGTGGAATTCAGCACTTCGGCGCATGGCGGGTTCACTGCAGGTGTTAGGCATGCCCTCGTACTCTTCGTTTACGTTACAACGCCAGGGGGACAGTACACTGGAACAGACGTTACTGGAGTGTTTGGTGCGCGAGCTGCGTGGTGTTGAGTTCTTGCGGTTTCCATTCAGCTCTGCTGACTCGCTGGCACGCTTTTTCGACATGCTCAACAGTGAGTACGTTCACCACGCATGTTGCATCTCCTGTATTTTGAATGACATATGCAGCAGGCCCACACAGCAACTGCACACGCTGCAAGTGCCCTATTGTGACCTGGTGACCTATTCCTCTGTTGCTCCGGCTTCGCGCTGGGAAGAGGTGCTGTTCAAACGGCTGCCATCCTCCATTCGCAGGCTCGATCTGCGGTGCTTCTTTGGATCGAAGCCGCCAGGGCAAGCAGTTTACAATGAACTGAGGGAGAAGTACAAGCAGTACGAGATGTGTCCTCTCCCGGTGACTTGGTCGGTGCACCTTTCTCTGGCTGACGTTGGTTATCCATTGCTTTGATTTTGGACAAGTTCACCCACCGCGATCTCCAAAATAAATGGGACTTGTTCCACCAAGAATCGATGTAAGCGGCGTACGAAGCGCAGTGGGATGGCGAACAGACACCTGAAGGGACGAGCACAACGTTTGCTTAGAAGGCGCCTAATACATTGACATACGCCTTTGCAGTTACACCTGGGGGATTGACCATCCACACGCACCAGGAAAAAAGCGGGATAATCAGGACAGTCCTGACGCCACCTTAAAAAAGAGGTTGGTGCGCAATTTATCTCTGCTTTTACTCCGAGAGCAGGGTGCGCATTGGCGACGAGCGCAGCGTGCCGTGGACTTGGCCGACAAGCTGAAGAGTAGCCAACAACCGCTTTCCTGCTTCTGTGTGCAGCTTGGTGGCCAGAGTTGTGGTGGCACTGGCGTCGTTGGTGGTGAGGGCCAACAAACCCTGCGGATAGAGCCGATCGAGAGTGATGGCATCTCGCACGAAGCCGATTTCCTCACAACCTCCTCCTCCACCAGTTGTCAGACTTGCGCTTCCACCGATGGAGGCCTGGCAAACGCGCAACACGTGTGCCAACGTGAGCAGCCGCGTGTCCACCTCATCGAGACCGAGCTTACGTCGCAGACTGTCGATCATCTTGACGATGGCATCCTCGTTGGCAACGGTGTAGTCTGGGCTCACCAGGCCCAGCATCAAGCACGCCGCACCAATGATGTCCACTTGTATCTTGTTTGTGCGGGTAGCTTCAGTCGTCGTAGTCGTCGTAGTCGGCGTAGTTGCTATCATTCCGCGAGGACTGGCTGGTGGGGTGAGGGAGACGAGACACTGGGCAAAGTCGAGCAAATTCTGAGTGCGCAAGCGCCAAGTGCTGTCGCCACGGACCTCATATATCGGCTTCACGTATTCGGCTGCCTTTGTGATGAACTCCATTGCACCAGGCTCGTCATCCATCTTCATTCCGCGAAACGCGTAGCCTCCTCCCACGGTGGGTGAATGCTTGCCATCGCTACTACCACCCGCAACAGGAGCAGGACCAGGAGAGGTGCCGCTGGTCCGTGATGATGCTGTTGCTGCTGCTGAAATTCGAATTGACGATGTGGCAGGATGTAGTCGGGCAGTGGTGTACTGACCTGCGGCTAGCTGAGTGATATCAGCAGGTGACCTTTGCCGGCCTGTATTCTCTGCGCGTAGTGGAAAGTGAGTATGGCAAACAGATATCACAATTTAGGTGTGCAGTGGCGCACCTGTTACCCTGATAGAGGGGAACGACGAACCTCGCAAGGGCAATGAGAGCGCACCTTCAGGGACCGGTCTTGGTGGAGAGGTGGCGACAGCGCTAGGATGGGATGTCGAGGAGGACGAAGAGGACGAGGACGACGAGGAGGATGTCAGGTCAACGATCGTTGTCCCAGCCGTAGAGCTGCCGGAGTCGCGTTTCAGGCTACCAACATGTTGACGCAGCATGGCGCTATCGTTACGCGTCGGGTTGGGTGGCGCGGGTGTTCTCGTTTCAGGGCTGGTCGGCTGTATGTCAGGAACACCAGTAGAAGGGCTGCTTCGCCCCTCCTCTGTTGTTGGCAATATGTTGTTCCGGCCTAATCGTTGTCGGACGCTCTCTAGGACATCAAGATGCTTGCTGCGCTTCACTGCCAAGTGTACCTGGTGGCGAATACCAACAAGGCGATTGTCGGTTCGATGGCCAACAGCCTCGATAAAAGCCCGGGCATCGCGTAACGCCACGTAGGTCTCTCCGTTCTGTTTTATCAGCGGAACTCCATCAAGTGTATCCTGCACCGCCGGCCATTCATCGACGATGTCATCGTAGCAAGGATTGGACGTGATGATCTGCAATAGAGGTTTGACCGGACACAAATCGTTCTCGGACTGAGAAGGATGCATGATCACCTTGCTGCTGATCATCCGATAGGCTGCTGCCGCGGCAGAAACGACGCTGTTGTCATCAGCTTGCTGCGCCTCGCAGCGGGCGTTGAAGATAGCTTTGCCGACGACACGAAAGACATCCTTGTGCCAGCCCCGTTCCAGCGCCTTGAAGACCTGATGCCGCAGTCCCTTTCGCTGCACGTGTTCCTCCGCCACGGCCGTCAGGAAGTCCATGGCCCGGTGATGCTTCACGTAGGTCTCCCCATCGCGTTCCACCAGCGGAACGTGCGCAGCAGCAGCCGTGTGCCACACTCGGTCTCGCAGTCTCTTCCATGCGTCCGTCACGTCGTTCAGCTGTTCGTTGCCAGTTACGGCCTGCAAGAGGCGCGTCACTGGCAGCAGGCCTACCACCAGGAGGGTGTGCTCCGTGAGGTTTCGGACCAAGTACGGTTGTATCTGCCGTCGAGAGATCACTGATGCTTGGCCCTTCTTCACGCTGCGCAGGGAGGTTCTGAACGGCGCCGAAGATGAAGATGAAGAGGAAGGGGAAGGAGAAGGGGAAACTTCGGTGGAGGTGCGCCCTTCACTCTCATCCGCGCTTGCTCCTCCTTCGCCAGTAGCAGCTTCTTCCCCTCCACGAGCGGCCACCTTAGACCTCTTGGTGGAAGTGGCGCCGGTCGAAATAGGTTTGCGCTTCGGGGCCTTGCGAGATTTGATTTGCCCAAGGATGCCCACCAGCTCCAGGTCGTCCCCCCACGAATCTTCTTCTTGCTCCATCTTTTTTGTTTTTAATAAAGATTTTCACGCGAGAAAGCTATCTGGCGCAATCCCGGTGCGTCGACACGTTTCTTTAAGGTGGCGGTGAAAATTCAGCCGAATCTGCGTCCCCGGTTTTTGTCAAGCACGCCGCAGGCAGATAAAATCTGGTGGGGCTGTTACGCTCGGCCGAACCGACGCGCAAGAACGTGATTGGTTTATGCGGAGCTTGTGCCATTCGTCAGAGGAGGGGGGCGGCGTTCATAAAACTGGCTCGCAGAGAAGGGTAGAAGCGCACTCAACACGCATACAGTACATACCGGCCACCCTACTCTCCTTCTCTCTCCAGTGCCTGCCAAGGGCGAACAAGCCTACACAACCACAAACACACCACAAAATCCCACCAATGGCCGACAGCGACCGAAGTGACGATGACTTTGACGAGCGCAGTTCCAGTCTTGAAAGGAAGGCGGCCCCCAAGCGTAAAGCAGACACGAAGACGGGCTCAACAGGGCGCGTAGCAAAGAAACCAAAGAACGCTGGAAGCAGGCGAGCTACCTCCACCACCCTGGAGGATGAAGAGAAAGGCTCTGGCCCGTCTTCGAGAAGCCGTCACCCCTCTCCTACGATGACCACCCGAAGCAAGGCCCGTTCAGCTCGAAGCAGCAATTCGTCAAGGTCCTCTGCTGCCTCCACAACAGCAGAGCGCAACGAGGGTCACGACGATGATACCCACGATGAATACGACCTGACGGACGAGGCGAGGCCTGATGAGGAGGCCGCGAGAACAAACTGTGGCCCCAACAGAGTGAGCCCTGATCGCGAGACTCAAGAACAATCAACCAATCGCCTCTCCTCCTCCGAGCAGGGTAAGCGTGCGCCGGCTGTACCATCAACAGCCAATAATGCTGCTCCAGCTGCAGTAGCCTCCATCAACCCTGCTCGTTCATCAGTTACGACCGCAGTGACAAGTGAGAGCGCCACGTCGGCGGGACAGATCGCGTCACGTTCTCAGACTACATCAGCATCGTCGCAGCAGCCAACAACATCCCCATCCTCTGCCGCAGTGGGGACTACTGCAGCTGGCCGCCGCTCAGAGGTACCCACGGTGAAGCAGCAGTCAGAAATAACCCCGAGCAATGGACGTTCGGCGAGTACTACGGAGGGAGCTGCTGCTGGACCAGACCAGGGCCGGACTGGAAATGCCGCGGGCCGCGAAGAAGGCAAGCTCCCGCCATCCACGCCCAAGACCTCGTCATCCTCTGCTACGCCCTCAGCAACAGGACCTCAACAAACGAAGCTGTCATCCACTCCCTCCACCGCACCAGCGAAGACAAATCCTACACCGCCAACACAAACCCGTGCCACTTTCCCTCTAACGCGGAGTGCATACAATGTTATCCAAGCCTGGGTCAAGTCTTATAGGGTACGTTCCGCGTGGGAAGAGATAAATGCTTTAGAACGCATGACGCTGATCAGAATCGTGTGGATTCCAGGAAGGAAAGATTTCAATGGCGCAGCTACGAACCTCCCTTACAACATACGTTACTCCGACCTTTGCAGGTGGACAACCGCCGCCTTATGTTTATGTAAGAGGGAAGGGACTCATCAAGGCATTTCTCAGAGTCCGTGATCTCCCGGTTACAGGCATCACCGACAATCAACCAATCGAGTAGTACACTGCTTAACAAACCCATTATGACGCCGTCGGCAACTCCACCACCTGGTACTGGTCTTCTCTTTAGATTCTATTGTTTGATCTGACACGCTTGCAATTACAGAAGAAGTCCCAAGCAAGAATCTTCCCCAACAGACGCAAACATCAGCAAGGGTCTATCCCTTCCCTCGTTTGAGTACCGTTGTCCCCCAGCCACGCACTTCTCCTTTTGCAACTACGACCTCAGCCACGTCATTGGGTACCGCAGCATCATCACCGTCAGCATCATCACGGACCAGCGGCACCGCTCCTGCTGCTGTCGCTGCTGGTGGTACCCGTAATCATGCGCTCACAGCGGGAGGAGGCTCCGCACTTCGTGGAACGAAGATGGATGACGAGCCTGGTGCAATGGAGTTCATCACAAAGGCAGCCGAATACGTGACGCCGATGTACGAGGCCCGTGGCGACAGCGGCTGGCGCAATCGCATGCAAAATAGGTTAGATATCGCCTACTGTCTGGTTTCACACACTCGGGCAGTGGTTACTGGGACAACAACGACAACTCGGACTACGACGACGGAAGCCGCAGCGAACACGAACAAGATACAAGTGGGTATCATTGGTGCGGCGTGCCTGATGTGGGACTTCGTGAATAGGTATCACTCAGTGTCCAACGAGGACGCCATCGTCAAGATGATCGACGGTCTGCGACGTAAGCTCGGTCTCGATGAGGTGGACACGCGGCTGCTCACGTTGGCACACGTGTTGCGCGTTTGCCAGGCCTCCATCGGTGGAAGCGCAAGTCTGACAACTGGTGGAGGAGGAGGTTGTGAGGAAATCGGCTTCGTGCGAGATGCCATCACTCTCGATCGGCTCTATCCGCAGGGTTTGTTGACCGTCACCACCAACGTTGCCAGCCCAATTCAACACAACCTCCAACTGCTCACTACAGCAGGCAAAGACTTGATGCAAGCTCTTCAGCCCTGGGTGCAGCTGTGTGGAACTCTGCAATCATCACCCCTGCGCAGCATGCTGGCCGCCTGAGCATGGCTCCTTCCGTTCTGACATCTTGCTCCTGCTTAGAAGCTAAGCGAAACACAAATCGGGCGCATTGCTCATTAACCATTGTTCTGATTCACCAGCTGTTTGGCCCAGTTTCTCACTTGTTGGTGGCCAACCCTGCCCTGGGACCAAAGTCAAGTCGTGGAGACCTCACCTCATGGTGTGTTGGAGCATATCACCTTGCAGACAAAAACCTTGTAGGTTTTGTTTGGATAAATATTATAATTCTTGCTCGTCAAGCACTTCTTTTCACTGTTTCCAATGGCTTTTTGGGGACCAGTCTACTAACACATCAATTTACAGCAGATAATAACAAGCAAAGAAAGGGAAGACAGACGCCTGCGGATGGCCCCGTCAGACAAGGCGACATGGGGGCTAGCGGGCCTTCGCCGCTCTCCGCCGATCCTCCCGACTTGGCAGTTTGACTCCGCCGGGCGCATCTCCCGCGGTGTACGGAGATCGGTGGCAAGTCGAATCGTGGGTACTCTCGCGATACTTGGCCATGAAAATACGGATGTTCAACATCAGACGGCTTCATCAAGGTTGATGGGCTCGTCCTCCAGGCCCTCAAGCTCTGCTTCCTGTTGCTGTTTTTCTTGCTCATGCTGTGCTGCTCGGAAAGTCTTTTCGAGCTCTGTTCGTGGCACACAGGTATCAAGCATTATGAGTAAGCAGTAAGGACAAGAGGGCCGAAACTTCTTCTACCTTCCATCATGGAGGCCATGATGTTCTTCTGCTCCTTTTTCAAGGCTTCCTCCCGCTCCTTACGTTCTTTCTCCTTAATCTGCAAGCGTATGCGCTCGATCTCGGCAAGGATCTCCTCCTTGGTTTCCCACTTTTGAATCTCGAACTCCTTGGCTCTTCGCCAAGTAGCTGCCTGCTTCTCATCGAGTGTTGAGAACAGGTACTCCTCCCATATTCGCATTCGTTGATATGCTGAAGAAACACCATGTGTTAGCTGTAGCGATCATTGATGTTCAATAATAATGATTGTGCGTGCCTGATTTAGGTTTGAGAGGAAGCTTCTTGATAAGAAATGGATAACGTTGCACGAGCGTTTCCAAGGCATCCTTGTGTTCGCCAAAGCACTTGACGTAGGTCTGGACTGCCCGCGAAACATTAGCAGAACTGATATCGGCACATGAGATGAGCTCCTGCAGGCTCTTTTCCAGATCTTGCATCGTCAGCTCTTTTTTCGCCTGTGCAGTTCGCCTTGTGGTAGTCGTCGATGAAAGAGCGCCAGGGCCAGGCGGTGGTGGAGGAGCCGGTGCTGCCATCGGTGGGGTTGGTGGTGGTGGCGGAGGTGGAGCTGAAGGAACTGATGGTGATGGTGCATTCTGTAGAGGAAGGAAGGATACTGCAGGCAGTGCTGGCGTCGGACTCAGTCCCGCGCTACGCATCTGTTCAAGCATCCGTGTCACCTGCGCCATCTGCACACATATTACATCGTGTAAGCATCACTTCAGATTGCGAAGAGACTGTCGGCTACATACATGGCTACGGAGCTCCTCCACTTGTGTGACCTGTTGTGGAGTGGCCGGAAGAAGACAAGAAACTTAGAACATATTCATGAATAGAGTAGTGTCAGGCTGCAAACCTGGCTTGAGAGCAGATCAATCTTGCTCTTGAGAAAGTTGATGTCGTTGCTGTTTCTTCCCTGCGGTTTGGTCCCACTGGAGAACAGCCCGAAGAAGTTGAGCCGGCCAAGAAAACTCTGCGATAGCTGTCCTTCACTGCTGATGGTGCCCTGCTGTATCACCTTGGTTCCTGATCGCCCTGTGCCGTCGAGCGAAATCCGCAACACGTTGAGCTTCGGGATGCCCTCGGGCTCCGATTCCGGTGATGGCGTGACGAGAAGCCAATCGTCCTCTAAGTCCGATGACGATGACTCTGCCTTCTCTGGCTGCCCCTGATCGCCAGGTCCATCCTCTTCTCCTTGCTCTGTCTCGCGGGCCACGTCATCAAAAATGGGCTCGATCTCGGCTGTCGAGAAACAAGGTGGCTCCTCTCCTTCTTCATAGACGGGCATTATCGTACCTACGCCACATATTCATCACGGGTCATCCTTTTTATGGCGGTATGATATGAAATAATATTATGTATAGAAAAAAATAAAATATATATGAAATATACAATATAGAAATTATTAAATTATAAACATAACATTATTGCTAAGATTTGAGATTATATGTAATGTTTTTTATTTCTAATAGGAGATAATTAGGAATATTAAATATTTGTTGACCATAATGAGTTATTTCAAAAAAATAAAAATAAAAATAAAAAGGGTCCCCCTTACCGCAGTATCGCTGCACACAATCGTGGTGAAGGTCTTCCAACGAATTCCTGAGGGAGACGGGAGTCGATGACGTGGAAGATGCGGAAGAAGATGACAAAGAAGATTCGATACTTCGCCACAGCTCCCCGTAGGTGGCAGGCGAGCCCGGCGGGAGCCGTGCCACCTGGGTTCTCTGTCCTGCTGCACCACCACCTCCATCTTGATTATTCCAATCTGTGGCAGGGGCAGGTGGTGCCACCTCCTCCTCTGCCGCCCCAGCGCTGTAGAAGACGTATGACGTGTTGCCCATTAATCTTTGTGCGTAGATCTCGCGCCGAAAGCCCTCGGGGCCAAATGATGTGATGATGTGTTGAGAAAATCTTTTCTTTTTACACAACGTGACCTTTATGCGGGAAAGAGGACGCCCGGATAAATTCAGGAGGACGTCAGCTAATTGGTTCTTTTCCCTAAAGAGAAGAACCGATTGGTGCAGAGGGCTTTTGTTCTGCAGCCCAACTAACAGCGCGAGAAGGTCACGTTGTGTTAGGCTTTTCCGCGGAAGCTTTTCAAATTCTTTTAGACATAGAAAAGATCCGCAAAAGCATCTAAGCAATGCAAAAAATTCCAAGAATTTGTACGGAAGCGTTCAGATCCACAAAGGTGTGGGGACATGTTCCAGGTTATGCTACCTTGAATCTTGCGTAACGCCACATATTCGAACTTCAAGTGAAAGTGTCAACACTAAGATCACACCAGGGTGAAAGTACTTCTGCTGGTAAGGCAAGCAGAGGGAAGTATGAAAGGGGGACAGATAGCTGATATGATGACGAAGTGGCCGGAAGTCTTCGCCATCCCTGACGCCGAAAGATCCTCTCCTCTGATCGGCGTACTGCCATAGCGTCTCCGATCTGTCAACGGACAGGTGACGAAGGCCAAATATGCACCTAGCACCACTACGAGTTCGAGGATCATTAACCATAGTTACCAATGATATTGAACCTTGATACTATCCGAGCGGAACATTGTGGTCCAAATATATGGAGATATCTCCCCCATTGGTGCGGTAATTACGACCACTTCCTCTCTCGCACGGTGAACCTCGAGGTTTTTCATTCTGCCGTGCTCTCCGTTTCCTTCACGCCAACGCCAGTTGTTGTTTCTGTCATGGCGTTCACCACATCCTTCCGTCTGCTTGCTGTGCTTGGCCTTGTTCTTCTTTGCTTTGTGACCATAGGAGTTGAGTCCATAGCTCAATGCAAGCATTCTTATGTGGTGAGCTTATCCTACAATGTATCCGGCGTCACCAGCGTCACTATTGATTACACCAGGTACTATCTCCTTCGCCCCTTCACTCCGGCGTTCGTGTTTCCATAGATGTCGTTCAACTCACTGAGTTGAACATCAAGAATGGTGGCTTTCGTAGATACGACCAACATTGATGTAGCCATACAACAGTCCGACAAGATTGAGAAGATCACCATCGGCGGGTGGATAGGTTCAAGTGACCAGGAATTCCTGGACAGCATCTCCTTGTACATCTTTACCAACGGTTCCAACGCCAGTGTGTATATGGTACGCTTCCCTCCTTGAACGCTATTCTCTTCTTCTATCTTCCTCCGCGAAGGAAGTGCCGTTTTGGCACCGCCGACACCTGCCTTTTTCAGTTCGGGTGCCCTCTTCGGATCATTTGCTGCGGAGTGTCTGGCGTTGGCCAGGATGGAACCACAGATCCACTTGCTGTAGTTCCAACTTGCCAAACGTGCTAAGTTGCCGTTCTGGGTGCTGTGTAGCTATTGCTACCCCAACACTGACATCCACTATTCTGAAGCTATCAACACCTTCTGCCTCCCCCACCTAAGAAGACGCTTCCCCCGCAGACCTGATCACTGATGACTTGACAAGCAGGCGCCTAACGAGTACTCAGCTGGAGCAGCTAAGCCGCACCCTTGGCCCTCCTTCATCAGCCTTATCTTCACCATTGTCGCCCTTTGTTATCTCAGCCCTCTCCTTCTGTATGTCCCACAGCATCACCGTGGTCCTTTGCCTAGAGGTGCTCATTTCTCTTCGCCTACAGAAGGAAGGAGATGATGGTAGTGCTCATTGCTGCTCTTTCTGTCATGGTCTACGCCAAACCTGAGGTAGCCTTCTCCCTCAACCTTGATCTCGGCACGTGAGCTCATAAGTTCACTCTCCCTCTATCAGTGCGGCTCCATCAAGTTGACAGTGACCGTACCTACATCATTGGCAGTCGTAATTGTCGATCCTCAATTACCAACACCGCCAGCCGTAGCATCTCCTTCGCCATCAGTACCTATGTCGCACCTTCCGGCAATACCATCACATAGCCCCACCAGCTCGCCCACTCCATCAGGCACTGCGACTTCGTCTCCATCGGCCTCCACAACGCCTTCCAATTCGCCAACACCGTCCATCACCCCCACCCAGTCACCCACGCCATCTATAACTCCTACTCCTTCGCGATCAGCAAGTGCATCACCTACCATCTCTCCCTCTCCATCCATCACTCCAACACCTTCAGCAACAGCAAGTGAGACACCGTCTAACTCTCCCTCTCCATCCGTCTCCACCTCGCCATCCAACTCCCCCACTCAGTCTCCCTCCAACTCTCCCACGCCATCCGTAACACCATCGGCCTCACCCTCACAGAGTCCAACAAGCTCTCCAACTGTTTCAGTCTCTTCAACGCCATCAAACTCTCCCTCTCCATCCATCACTGCGACGCCTTCAGCAACAGCAAGTGAGACACCATCCAACTCTCCCACCCCATCCATCTCCGTCTCACCATCGCCATCTCAGAGTCCAACAAACTCTCCCACGTCATCACCTTCACCAACAACATCTCCAACCCCGAGTGCTTCCAACTCTCCAACTCCATCCATCTCTGATTCGCCATCACCAACAGCCTCTCCATCGGCTTCCAATTCACCGACTCCTTCGATCACTCCCACACAAACACCAACACAGAGTCCAACCAACTCTCCCACTCCTTCCACTTCGAACACACCATCCAACTCACCTACACCATCAATCACTCCTTCCATCACTCCTACACCATCCAGCTCACCCACTGCGTCAGTGACAATCACACCATCCAACTCTCCCACTCAGTCTCCCTCCAACACTCCTTCTCCATCGGTCACACCATCCATGTCGCCCACACAGAGTCCAACCAACTCGCCCACACCATCAGCCACTTGTACTCCTTCCAACTCGCCTACACCGTCCATCTCGACCTCAGCTTCCCCCACCCAAAGTCCGAGCAACTCACCTACTGCTTCAGTCACCCCATCGAACTCGCCTTCGCCCACCCCTACCAATTCACCTACTCCTTCCGCCACTGCGACTCCATCGATCACACCATCCACATCGCCAACGCCATCAATATCCACCTCACCCTCACCGACACAAACTCCAACCAACTCCCCAACCCAGTCACCGTCAGCGTCAGTTACGCCAACTCCGAGCCCTACCCACTCGGCGACTCCATCTATCACCTCCACTCCATCCAACTCACCTACTCCATCTATCTCCGCATCAGTGTCTCCGACGCAGACGCCCACGCCGTCCATATCGGCGTCACCAACCCAGACATCAACGCCTTCGATCTCCCCATCACCTTCTGTTTCGTCGACTCCATCCAACTCAGCCACACCATCCATTTCCTCCTCTTCATCGCCGTCATCAACGCCCTCGCAATCACCTCCAAACTCGCCGTCTAACACTCCTTCACGATCGCCTCCGAACTCGCCTTCCAACACTCCGTCACAGTCACCTCCAAACTCGCCGTCTAACACTCCTTCACGATCGCCTCCGAACTCGCCCTCCAACACTCCGTCACAGTCACCTCCCAACTCGCCTTCTAACACTCCTTCACAGTCGCCTCCAAACTCACCACCTCCATCTCCGCCAAACTCGCCACCACCATCACCACCAAACTCGCCACCACCGTCACCACCGAACTCACCCCAACCATCACTTCTTCCAGTCAATGGCCTGTGCGACCGCACGAACCAGGATTGTTTGTCGGGAGTCATGACAAGCTTCAGGTGTGCGAACAACAAGTACACTTGGATTTGCAAGGGTCTGAACGGAGGCATGAGCGCGAGTTGTAGCGATACTGGCTGCTGCCTATGCAGATATGTGATCGAGTAATAGACACATCTTGTGTGTAGCGTTGCGTTCTGTTAAGAGAACAAAAATACATCTTCACTCCTATTTGACAAAGATTGCACAATTATTCAAACATGAAGAACAAAAACGGAACCATTTCATGTCCTCACCCTGTGAGGTTTGAAAAGGGGTAAGTCTCAGATCCCTATTGACCTACATAGGAGTGTAAGTCTGTCAAAGCCAAGCAGCTACTCTTCACATTAGGGATCCATCGGAGAGAGGAGCTAGGCCGCGGATGGAGGAAGAGAGCAGCCTACAAGAAGGAAACCGGGGTAAACGAGCACCCTGGGTCCTGGTTCTGCAGCTCGGTTTTCAAAGCTCGTTGAATTTTGACCGTTTGATCCGTGGCCTTCAGTTGACGGGGGCGGAGAAACGCGCCTGGAATCCGGAGGATATGGAGTTGAGCTGACCAACCCGAATAAGGTCACAAGGATCATAGGTAACCATCTGACCAACAATATTAAACCATGCGCAACTGAGAGACCAATTGGAGATCTTTGTGGTCAAATATATTCTTGTGATCCCTCCGTGATTGGTGCGCTTGGAATTAAGACCAAGCACGCACTTCCCTTAGGAGAACTTCTTCTCTCGCCACGAGGGCGAATTGTCCATTCTATTATTCTCTCCTCTTCCTTCACACCACCAACCGCCACGCTTGACCGTGTCGCCACACATGACGCTCACCATGGAGTTGTACCATATCATGCGGCTCCTGGGCCTCTCTCTTCTCTGTATTACAACATACATAGGAGTTGCGTCCGGCACCGAATGCGAGCTCGCTGTCCCGGTGAGTTTATCCTACAACGTATCAGGCATCTCCAACGTAACCATTGATTACACCAAGTACTCCCTTCGTCCCACATCCCTCCTCTCCCTCGATGACCTGTTCGCTTTGTCGCATATTGATCCTCCATTTACCGTTGGCGTATCCCCATTGGATGGTCGTTGACTCCCACCCAAATTGTGACTTCCAAACATGTTTGTCATCGATAGGTTGTTGGCATACGTCGATATGAACAACATCAACCTCGACATACAAGAGTACGACCAGGGCGATCAGATCTCCATCTTTGGTTGGATAGGTTCCAGCGACCAAGACTTTCTGGACAGCATCTCCTGGTATATCTTGACTAATGGTTCCAACGCCAACATCTTTGTGGTACGCTTCTCTCAAGGAAGGCTAGCACTCTTCTTCTCCCATCTCCTCGCCTACTCCGAGAACTAACTTAGTCACTTAGACACCGAACGAGTACTCAGCTGGAGCGGCCAAACCTCAGCCGTGGACCTCCTTCATCAGCCTCATCCTAGCCATAGTTATTGTTAGCTGTGCGGGTCCGCTACTCAGGTACATACATCAACCCCTACGTAGATCCTTTAGCTCATTAGCGAGGTCATCATGTTGTTGTAGGAGGAAGGAGTTGATGGTGGTGCTCGTGGCTGCTCTATCCGTCATGGTCTATGCCAAGCCTCAGGTAGGGTTGCTTTCTCCATCTCATCATGTCGCCAGGAGAACACTCACTGGTCTTTACTCTACAGTGCGGCTACGTGAGCGTGACGGTGATTGTGCCCAAATCGATGTCGGTGTTCATTGTCAACCCTCAATTGCCAACACCATCAGCCCTAGCCTCTCTGGCGGTCTCAGCCTCTCCATCGCCATCCATTCCGTCAACGCCCAGCCAGAGCGCCACCAACTCGCCCACTCCATCAGTCACTCCAACTCCATCGCCATCGTCCTCCACGACGCCGTCCAACTCACCCACACCATCCATAACTCCGACTCAGTCACCAACACCCAGCTCTACCCCATCAGAGTCTCCGTCACCATCGACAACACCTTCCAATTCACCAACACCATATGAGACTCCGTCCATGTCGCCCACTTCAAGTGCAACCAACTCACCAACTCCTTCCTCTTCGTCGACTCCTTCAAACTCTCCCACTCCGTCCATCACTCCGACTCCATCGCAATCGGCAAGTGCATCGCCTTCAAACTCTCCCACTCCATCCACCACTCCAACGCCTTCAGCAACAGCAAGTGAGACACCGTCCAACTCTCCCACCCCATCCATCTCCGTCTCACCATCGCCATCTCAGAGCCCAACCAACTCTCCCACGTCATCACCTTCACCAACAACATCTCCAACCCCGAGTGCTTCCAACTCTCCAACTCCATCCATCTCTGAATCGCCATCACCAACAGCCTCTCCATCGGCCTCCAATTCACCAAGTGCTTCGATCACGCCCACACAAACACCAACGCAGAGTCCAACCAACTCTCCCACTCCTTCAGCTTCGAACACGCCATCCAACTCTCCAACTCCATCCATCACTCCTTCCATCACTCCGACACCGACGCCAACGATATCGACCTCACCGTCTCCCACTGCATCAGTGACAATCACACCATCCAACTCGCCCACTCAGTCTCCCTCCAACACTCCTTCTCCATCAGTCACACCATCCATGTCGCCCACACAGAGTCCAACCAACTCTCCCACACCATCAGCCACTTGTACTCCTTCCAACTCACCCACTCCATCCATTTCCATCTCAGCGTCACCAACGCAGAGTCCAAGCAACTCTCCCACCGCATCAGTGACGCCATCAAACTCACCCACACTGAGTCCGACCAATTCGCCCACTCCATCGATGACACCATCCAACTCACCAACGCCATCGATCTCCACTTCACCATCACCGACGCAGAGCCCAACCAACTCTCCGACTCAGTCCCCTTCATCATCCGTGACACCGACTCAAAGTCCGACCAATTCACCGACTCCTTCAGAGACTCCTTCGCCTTCTAATTCGCCAACTCCAACGGTCACGCCGACCAACTCGCCCACCCCGTCCATCACACCATCCAACTCGCCCACTCCGTCCATCTCTACCTCACCGTCGCCCACTCAGAGCCCAACCAACTCTCCAACTCAATCGCCTTCATCATCTGTAACGCCGACCAACTCGCCCACTCCATCAGTTACTCCTTCCTCCACCAACTCGCCTACTCCTTCAGTTACGCCGACTAACTCGCCAACTCCATCCGTCACTCCCTCCTCTTCCAGCTCACCCACTCCTTCAGTCACACCCACCAACTCGCCCACTCCCTCGATCTCACCTTCTATGTCTTCCACGCCATCCAACTCAGCCACGCCGTCAATCTCCACCTCTTCATCGCCGTCATCAACTCCATCGCAATCACCTCCAAACTCGCCCTCTAACACTCCTTCACAGTCGCCTCCAAACTCCCCTTCCAACACTCCTTCACAGTCGCCTCCAAACTCGCCACCAAACTCGCCTCCCAACTCCCCGCCCAGATCTCCGCCCAA
This sequence comes from Acanthamoeba royreba, assembly GCA_000826365.1. NCBI lineage: Eukaryota > Discosea > Longamoebia > Acanthamoebidae > Acanthamoeba > Acanthamoeba royreba. Next base: position 19,612 of record CDEZ01020358.1, read on the forward strand.
CTCGCCACCTCCATCTCCGCCAAACTCTCCACCGCCTTCACCACCGAACTCACCTCCTCCCTCTCCGCCCAACTCACCGCCGAACTCACCGCCGCCACCCCCACCAGTTAACGGCCAGTGTGATCTTGTCAACGGGCCAGGGTGTTTGTCAGGAGGAATCACAGGCATCAAGTGTCTTGGTACAGGCGGAGGCAAGTACAGTTGGACTTGCAATGGCCGGAACGGAGGCACTACCGTGAATTGTAACTCGAACATATGCTGCCGATGTTAAGTACATCTTAAGATGTACCCCCTCAATCAAGCTGTAAATGATTAAGACCTTTGTGCACCGTTCTACGCGAAAGCTTGATTATTCTCTCGCACCCTCAGCACTTGAGCAGCAACAGCACCTGAGGCCATGATGGCTGTGCCACCCGTTTGCGCGCGCCCATTGCAACACTTCTGTTGGGCAACAGCAGTCGGGACTTTATGTGGAAGACTGGCTTAGAGTTCCACAAATGGCTGGGATTCCAGCGGACTTTGCTGTTTGCATCTTGATCATGTTCACTCTCCTTTTTTGTCCAGATTCAAACTTCTCTCCAATTAAAAATGATCCCGATTATTGGTGAATAGGAGAACACCAACATACTCCATATCCACCAACCCAGATGTGGGGTCCAGGAGTTTGGAGTTCGTTCCTAAGGATTTCCCCGCTATTGGTCCATTTTCTTGCTTGCGTTCTTCTTATCATCCCGTTGTGTCCCCCAAACCAACGTCGAACGTTGTCTTTGTATCCATGCCTCTGTGCAGTACCACCAAGCTGTTATGCCTCATCAGCCTTGCCCTCTTCTGGTTCACACCCATAGGAGTAGCCTCCGTAGATAGATGCGAGCTTTCTCTCCCCGTCAGTTTTGCTTTCAACTCCTGATGGTACTCGTGGCTGCTCTTGCCGTAATGGCCTATGCCAAGCCACAGGTATAGCCCCTTCTCCTGAGCCTCTTTGACACGATACTCAGCGTGAGTTGTTGAACTCTTCAGTGTGGCTCCGTTAACGTGACCGTGGTGGTGCCAACCTCGATCTCAGTTACCGTCATTACTCCCGATTGGCCCACACCTTCATCACCATCTATTGCGGCTACACCAAAACAGAGCGCAACGAACTCTGCAACTCCTTTTGTAACTCCTACACTGTCAGTGTCATCCTCAACGTCGCCCTCTAACTCGCCTACACCATCCATAACACCCTCACAGTCGGTGTCACCAAGCCCAACCTCCTCGACTACTCCGACAGCATCGGTCACGCCGTCAACCTCACCAACCTTGTCAGTGACCCCTTCCATTACTCCTACACAGAGCGCAACTAACTCACCTACTCCATCATCTTCATCCACGCCATCTAACTCACCCACTCCATCCATCACACCCACTCCATCGGCGACCGCAAGCGAAACACCGTCAAACTCTCCTTCTCCCTCAGTCACTCCGACACCGTCGGCTTCGTCCTCAACGTCACCGTCCAACTCTCCCACACCTTCAGTCTCCGCCTCTAACTCTCCCACTCCATCCATCTCTCCCTCGGCGTCACCTACCCAGAGTCCAACCAACTCTCCCACGTCATCTCCCTCCGCCACGACGACACCTACACTGAGTCCCAGCAGCTCTCCCACTCCATCGATCTCTGAATCACCATCGATCTCACCCTCCTCGTCGCCGTCCAACTCGCCAACACCCTCAGCCACCGCCTCTAACTCTCCCACTCAGAGCCCTTCTAGTTCTCCATCGCCATCGTCCTCACCAACTCCTTCAAACTCGCCCACTCCGTCAATTTCCATCACACCATCCAGCTCGCCCACAGAGTCGCCTTCCAACTCGCCTACGGCTTCCATCACTCCGTCGATCTCACCCTCGCAAAGCCCAACAAGCTCTCCCACTGCATCAGTCTCTTCAACGCCCTCTTTCTCTCCCTCTCCTTCTATCTCACAATCTTCCACACCATCCAGCTCACCCACGCCATCAATATCCTATTCACCATCACCCACACAGACCCCATCCAACTCAGCCACACCGTCCATCTCTACTTCTGCATCGCCGTCATCAACTCCTTCGCAATCACCTCCGAACTCGCCTTCCAACACTCCGTCACAGTCACCTCCTAACTCGCCTTCCAACACTCCTTCACGATCGCCTCCTAACTCGCCTTCAAACACTCCTTCGCAATCACCTCCTAACTCGCCTTCCAACACTCCCTCGCGGTCACCTCCCAACTCGCCCTCCAACACTCCTTCACAGTCGCCTCCAAACTCGCCCTCCAACACTCCCTCGCAATCACCTCCTAACTCGCCTTCAAACACTCCTTCGCAATCACCTCCAAACTCGCCACCACCATCACCGCCCAACTCACCTCCGCCTTCACCGCCCAATTCGCCACCACCTTCACCTTGGCCAGTTAACGGTGTATGTGACACACCCAACCCGCCAGGTTGTCTGTCAGGCACGCTCAAGAACGTCGTCTGTGCCTCAAATGGCAAATGGGGTTGGACTTGCGCTGGAGCTAATGGCGGCACCAGCGTGAGTTGTTCTGCCAGCTGCTGTAGATGCTAGTTAGCCAACGACACAACTCGAATGAAGCCACACGCGCAAACCTCACACAGAGAGAGTCGCTCGGCAAGAAGAGGATCCTCTGTTGATAGTGTCAATAATAAAGCTAACTACACGCAGCACGGGCCAAGTTCTTAACCACGTTTCTTACCACCCATCCGCCACTGTAGATACTCTAGAAACTTGTGTAGATCGTCGGCCATCACCTCTATGACCGACGACTCGAAGCCAAAGTGTGAGATACGCGCTCCTGAATGATGACAAGCATAAGATTTACTCGATCAACAAACATTCGCTTGGGTGGTACGCACCTGTACGTGATGCGGCCTCTCGGAAGCTACGGCCAAAGTTCCTGTATGATGGATACGGTTCTTGTTAAAGGCGTTGTGGAATAGGTGTGGAGCGTTGTTGCCGTACTTTTCCTTCTGGCCAGAGTTGAATTCTTGCTCACTGCCCACGGCACCCACCACCAAGAACGTGTTCTTCTTCTCGTTCCTGGCGCACACAAGGAAGGGCTTCTCAACTTTTTTCCTTTCCTGTAGGCAAGTATTAGAAGTGTGATCTTGTCTTTAGGGGACTGAATAGTTACGTCGTACGTTTATGTACTCAACAAGAAATAGAGCTAGCTTGCGCAGGGCTAAAGGATGAATGAAGTAGTTGATATCTGGAGTATGATGGAGAATTGTGTAGCGAAGAGGTCCGCAGTGCGTAATTGTCCTCTGCTCGAACGTGATGTTAGCACGGTGAATTGCTCGTAAGTGAGAATATCATCAGTGCACCTTTTCGATGATATCGGCGGCTTGTCTCACAATAGCCTTTTGTAGATTGATAGCCAGTTCGATACCTGTTGAAGTAGAAAGTGAGGACCATGTGATACGTCGAATGTGATGAACCTACCTCGCTTTTGCAGTACATCATAGGCGTCGTCCTGTCGAAGCGAGAGAGAATCGAAAGCTCGCCAGAAGTTGGAGACCCATTTCTTGTCCTCCTCTCTCTCC
>CDEZ01020360.1:0-16287 GCA_000826365.1 Acanthamoeba royreba
GGCGAAGAATTCGTCGATGAACACCGGGACCACCATGCGTCCCACCACGAAGTCATTCATCCACCACCAAACAAAGAGGTAGAAGCCCTTGACAAGATAACCGAAGGCAATAACGAGCAGCTCGAGAAGAACGATGAAACAGACCACTACCACAAGGGCGATATCCTTGTCCTTCGTGAGTACAGTCGAGTTGTACGTGTGTCCGAAGAGGTGGCAGATGAAGATTTCGACGTTGGTCAAGAACCAATTTGGCAGCAGATATCTGAATGTCCAAACATTGTAAAGTCAGCGTCGCGCACGCATATAAAGGATGGAAGACTGTACGTTTGAATGTGAGAAAATCCGGTGACGAAAGGGTAGGCCAATTTTTTGAGAAGCGCTTGTTGCTGCAGGTGAGGTGCAAGTTTCGACATGAGCGGCCATGCAATCTTTTGTAGGATGAAATCGACTATCGGCTTGGATCGATCAAGCAGCGCCCGATAAATGGCTGACATCAGGGGAGCTACAATGGCTTCCCACAGCCACTGCCAAGGCATGCCCATCACTTGAAGTAATGGCCTCACCAGCATCCATACACTGTACACAGAATAGTCAGCTTAATTGACACAGAGCAGAAGGCCACTAGAGGTACCCTTCCACTGAGATATGAAACAACAGCTTAGAGAGCGGCCAGAGATACGCTCCGAATAGCTGCGCAATTGGCCATAAAAGCAGCCGCAGAAAGGATACGACGAAGAATAGAAGAGAGACGAAAGGCTGACAAAGGACGGCGATGATAGGAACCAGTTTCTGGTTGAGGACGTGAAGCAGCGGGCCAAAGAGCCACGTCGGCATGAGGAAGGAGAGGACGGGCAAGATATTCGAATACCAAAAATTGAAAGGAATAATTAGAACGACTTGAAGCGTTCGCTTCAGTTGTTCCTGCAGTTGATCCAAAACGGCGTAAGTATATCTCGGAGCGAACGTAGAATGTAGGGGGAGGTACCTGAAAAACTTCAACGAGCAAGCAGAGAAGGATTTGAAGGAAGAGCTGCAAAATTTGATTCGCAAGGAGGTTCTTGATGGAGAGCCACAGACTGCGGGCCTTCTTCTTGTACCACTCGCGAGCGTTGGGATCGCTAAGATCGAGATAACTCTTTACAAAATCGCTTTTTTTCCTCCTCACCTTGTTTCCTATTTCAGAATTATGTCAGCATTCCAGATACACCATCTCCATTTGGTTAAATAGGGAGTCCTACCTGTGATAGGCATTCGGCCGTGCTCGCTGATCCCATTTGAAGCTGGAAATACTTCCGTGCCATCAGTACTTGGCTCGGCATTCTGTTCTTTCAGTCAGTTTCCGTCAAGCAGTAACGAGTGTGCTTGCAAATGCGCACCTCCTCCAAGTAATCTTGAATCAGTCGTTGCAGTGGCAAGGTGGCAAGTTGAATGGGTGTCTTGCCAAACAGATTACGAGAACATGGATCAGCCCCATACTCCATCAGTAGGCTCACCATAGCCTCGGATTCGTGTTTCACTGCCCACTGCACACATATGAGCAGGAACACTGACTAAAACGGAAGGAAAGAATGACCATACATGAAGTGGAGTATAACCACTGTCATCAGTCAGGTTAGGGTCTGCTCGTGATCGCAGCAGAACCTGTGCTACATCTAGCCAGTTGTTGAATGCTGCATACTGTTGTGGAAGATGAGCACGAATAGAGAACGGTAAGTCAGGCCACAGACACACTGCCAACGCAGAATGCATATCTGGTACATTGAGAAAGCCCCATCCTGTCTTGTCTCGAACGTTGAGATCGCCGCCATCGGCGACGTATCGCTTCACGCGCTCAACAAGCTCGGATTCATCGCGGTACGTCATGACATAGAACGCCCGAAAGAGGCTTTGAGCATCTGTCGAGGGTGGCGTCGAGGCACGTGAGCGAGCCTCCTCCCGCGCAGCTGCCGTCGAAGAGGAGGACGAGGTGGTAGGCTCCTCCACAGGTGGTCCTGCCTGCTCGACCACCTGGGCCCTCATCTAAACCACAGCCACAAGACAAGTTGCCAAAGTCAGCACCGGCAGAGACAAGATTAATAATAATAATAATCTTCTGTTTTGAACAAAATTTAATAAAAACGCATTAAATTCCTTTTAAAATTGTCCTACATTCTGGCAATTCAAGAAATTAAAGAGATGTAAAAGATGTAAAAGAATGAACTACCTGCAGGTTCAACGAATGGTTTCTTCTTTTGATGTTGCCCACAAAGATGATAATTTTGCTTTACACTTTCCTTTACGGCCGAAATGACGTCAGCACACTTTTTCTTTTTCTTTTCCGTTATATTTCCTGAAATTTCCTCTTTGTGTTTGGGAGGTTTGTTATTAATTCAATTTCAGATCGAACCGACCCCCACTATGAATGTACAGCAGTTCAGCATAAAGGAACTGGTGGTCGAGAGCAAGCACCTGGGTGACGTTTTGCGCTGTACGCAGACACATGACATAATCTTTTTGTTGAACGAATTATTCTATTTTCGGGCGGAGTGCATCAATTCACGTTCAGACCGCACCAAAAAACGATTAATTTTTATTATTTTATTTAAACTAATATAAGAGATTAATTAAATGATTTTAATACGTGTTTGATGCAGGCATGCTGCACACAGTGCTGTTCAATAGGGCGTTTGGGATAGTCTACCCGAAGGAGGAACTCATCGAGACACTCGACTTTGCCTACGTACGCCATCGGCAGCGAGACTCTCTCGTTTCCCACCATTTGCCCACATCGAAATTACATTTTATTCAAATATTTCTGTGTTGGTGGTGCTGCTACAGGTGCGGTGCGACGACGTGACGGTGCATCAATACGTGGAGGAGCAGATCAAAGCATTCCAGACCGCTCTTGCCGAGCGAGAAGAGCGACGAGCCCAGGTATGCTAGCTCCTCTTCGTGTTAGCCATGTTTGCCCTTGACTCAACTCCTGAGGTAATCATGATGGTTTGGGATTGCAGTTGGTGCTTTCATTCTTCGAGACACGAGCAAAGAAAGCGTGGTTCCGTAAGTATGAGGAGAAAGTATGCTTTGAGCAATGGCTGTTTTCTATCATTCTGAAAGAGGATTCACCTGATGAATCAGCAGGTATTCATGTCCCTGGGGTCTCAAGGAGCATCATTTTCTAATCTTGTGCCTCTCTTATAGAAGCCCGAGAGAAGCTCGAGAACGAGCTTCGCGAACGAATCATAAACATTGTACAAATCGTGAATGAGAAACAGAATCATATCCCTCTCAAGTTCCCATCCAACGAGCTCATCCCGTTCCCCTATGAGGTATTGAGGCTTTGTTTTTTGTTCGCTCCTCAATTCTCTAACGTTATATATTAGATCACAATCCCATCAACATCCGAGAGCTGGGGTGTGGACATGGTATGGAATCTCATCAAGAGCCCACAACCCATCCTCACCTGATACATGATCCTGTGACCTCCCCATGTACACACTTCGCGCACGCCGGAATGTAATTACATGTACATCAAACCTCTGTTCATTCCTGCCCAATATCTCCTGTTGCGTCACGTTTGCAAAGCTGCAAGCGCGAGAATGAGCTTACATTCTCGCCGAACTCGTCGCTCTGGAGGAAGATGTAGCTTGCAGGCAGGTCTCTGGGTAAGGAGGCGGGACACTTCCGTGCGCATCTCCTCAAAAGCTCGATGGATGCTTCCTACGTTCGCCGAACCGCCTGGAGACAACGAGAAAAGTACGTTAAAGGGAACCCAACGGCAGATTGGGTGGCTGTCATCCGCACTTGTACGCTGCTTGGTGAGACCAGCATAGAAGCTGTCAAAGGTATGTTGGCCCTCTTCCTCCCATCGCCGGTCAAACCGCTCTCGAGCAGCGTCCACAGCCTTCCAGAACCCGGCGTGGTCTGGTACGTTCCGCAGGCGTGTATCCAGCCCGTGCAGGAGGTCGAACAGTTTGGTCTCCAGTCGTTGCCGCCTCGCATGCGATGAAGTCGTTGCGGTACTCTTGCTGTCTTGTGGGCTGGTAGCTGGGGCAATACTCAAACTCTTTGCGGCAGCTGTGGTGGGCTTTATTACCGCAGTGGCGACCTTGTTTTCGGCTGTTACGCTTCTAGGAGAGATCGGACGAGAAGGAAGAGGGCCCCTAGGAGATATTGGTGCTGGCTTCCCAGGCGGAAGTGATGGTGCTGCATCACAAGTAGTGGCCTGTTGAGGAGATGGCGTGTGGGTCACGGAGGCTGCGGGCTGCCGAGGCGAGATAGCCGCTCGCGGTGATGTTGCCGGTTTCCTTGGTGATATGGCAGGCCTGGGGGAGGACGATCCCGAGATAGGAGGCCCTCCCAGGAACTGCCCAGTTGCTGGTGGCTTCACCACATAGGGGCGCACGAGCATGTTAGAGTGCCGTCTTGAGGTGGTACGCAAGATACCTCAGCGTAGAGTCGCACCTTACCTTAAAAAGGAAGAGAGGTATTTTTGTTATTTTGTCGACATTGCCGTTTTCTTTTGGCGGGAAAACCATGTCCCAACCCAAAACGCAAACATTCATCTCCAACCTGAGTAAAGATGAGGCTGCTAAACACGACAGATCAACCACAACAACCTTCCTCTTCGTCGGCTACATCGACAGTGGCAAGGGGAAGCGCAAGGAAGGCTAAGCCCATTGCCGGCCTGGCCTACCTGCTTGAAGATGACGCGAACAGAGGAAGTGGGGATGGGGCACCCGATGAGGGGAAGAAGGGGACAGAGGGCAGGAGACGTCGAGGCAAGAAGGGACCTCCCGCCGAACGGAAGAAGGCTCGGCGCATCAATTACGAACTGCTGACTCAGCCCGATGGGCTTCCCGCACTTTACAACCGCATGAAGACTTTCCGACTGGACGAGAGCCTCCCTTTGGTACCACTGGACCACCTCCTCTATTATCCCGATGCAACTCTTATATATCTCAAGTTTTTTGATTTAAGTTACTTTTGAATTATTCTGCTGAGACTAAGCTTCTTCACTCCGCCCAGACGGACCAGTTGGAGCAACTCATCACGCCGTACCGGGAATGGGCCAAAGACCTCATGCCCAACTACACCTTTGACGGTACAGTTCCGCTTATTATTTGCCCCCGGTGCGTTCACACCTGACGTTGCTTGACCTCTTTGAAGACTTCATCGAACGCACGGAGAAACTCAGCGGCACCTACGCGATCAAGGTTTGGCCACCTTGGCCTCTTCCTCCTTTCTGGTTGGTTCCGATGCTTAACTGTGACACGTCACCATGGTGCAGGGCATGCTTGACAGCCTGCAGCACGGCGAAGGATTCCCGTCCTTGGAAGAAGTCCTCAACAAGAGGCGCGCCAAGATCGATGAGGTGCCTGATGACGTTCACACCAAGGGTCAGCAAGAGGAGGAGGACGAGGATGCTGCAGATGAACGCGCTTGGGAAGCTGAACGCCAGCGAGATCTCCCCGACCTCGATTATGACCCACAGCGTGTCAATGCCGAGAGCTCATTATTGCCTGACGCCGATGACGAAGCTGCCAGCGCGCATTCATCGAGGAGTACCACTAAACAGGTGGCAGTGACGAGGGTTGGACCTCAGGTCAAGGCTGCCCCTTCCATCGAAGATGACGTAAGAATCCTCCGCACATTTCAGGATTGTGAATGGCTTTGGTCTCACGATTCTTTGCTTGCGATGGCAACAGTTCAACCTGGAAGATCTGCTGGCCCAGGACGGTCATAAGGCGGTTCAGGAACATGAGGAGTTTGAGGAACGAGTGTCCAAGCAGAAGGAGCTTCACCGCCAGTGGACCGAAGAGAGGGAACGGGAAGAGGAGCGGGCCAGGAAGGCCAAGGAGGAGAAGCGAAAGGAGCGTGAGCGGAGGCAGAAGGAGCTCGAGAAGAAACAACAGAAGAAGGAAGAGGAAGAGCGCAAGAGAAGAGCAAAGCGAAGGAGGGGCAAGTCAAAGAGCGATTCTGACTCAGAAGAGAGTGATCGAGATGATGGCAGCAGTAACGAGTCGTCCGAAGATAGCGACAGGCAACGTAAGAAGAACAAGAAGAAGACGCGTAGCAGCGCTGTGTCAGCCAAAAAGAAGCCGCGTCATGTGAAGCGCAAGTCCTCCGACACCAGCGAATCCGAGTCAGATTCCCTGAGTGACAGTGATGACGAAGTCGCCGCATTGAAGAAGTCGAGTCATCAGACGACCAAGACAGAGAAGGGGAAGAGCAAGACAAACGAGCCAGAGCACAAGCGGGACGAGCAACAAACCAGGGCTGCTCCAACGGAGGAGGCAGGGGATAAGCCGGCAGTGAGACGTGTGGCCAAGAGGCGCGGCGCTGTAGTTGCCCGGCCATCCACAGCTGGCGAAGTTGAGAGCGTGGGTTCTGTGTCTTCCCTGTCCGGAGTCAAACGCAAGGCCGACAGGGATGATCGCGGTACCGCCCCATCAGTGATGATAGCAACTCACCCATTCACGCCGCTGACTCTGTGTATCATTTATGCGTAGCGGATGATAATGTTGATGATGATGATGGTACGACAGCAAGCAACCACAAGAAGAGGAGGGTGGACGACAGTGTAAAGCCCATTCCCCTCCCACAAGATGATGTGCCGCTTGGTGTGCTCCTGGGCCTTCCCTGACCTGTTGTTTCCTTCCCATTGATTCCTTCATGTCAGGGATTGCTTTCTGTGTATCTAAACTCTTGTTGAAAGCCTATCCGAATTTTTTTCATGAAATGAAATTGTTTCAAAAGAGACCAAATTAATTTGTGTTGAGAGCAGAAGATGGCGATACCGCGGGAGGACCTGGCGGAGATGAGTGATCTGATCGACGCGGAGCAGCGTCAGTTCGTGGAGGACCTCATCCTCCAGCTACACGACATCGGCGCAGTCAAGATCGGCAACTTCAAGCTCAAGTCCGGCGTCATGTCCCCCATCTACGTCGACCTCCGGTACCTCTTCCATCTTTTTCAAAAATAAGAATAAAAACAAATAAAATAATACAGAACACAAAAGAATCAAAAATCATTTTTTGTAGATTATTCCTAAAAAGGAAAATAATGAAAATGCAAATGGCTGTGTGACAGGGTGTTGTCGTCGCATCCGCGGGTGCTGGAGCGCGTGGTGGACGCCATGTGGCGATGTGTGACAGCGGAGGGCGGAGAGCACGCCGCCCGTAAGCGGTACACCGACCCGGGCATGTCCATGTGGTTGATGTCCGGTGTAGAACTGACACATGCTGCACTTACGCTACATGATGTGCATGATGTACATATATCTATACACAGATTCGCTCACGTGTGTGGAGTTCCCTATGGGGCCCTCGCCTTTGCAGCGACGATAGCCATCAAGCATCAGATGCCGATGATCATTTGTCGGTGCGCTCACGCTTTGCTCATAGGAAAGAATGATGATCATCCTTGGCCAGGGTTAACTTGTGAGTGGGGCTGGCACAGCAAGGAAGCCAAGGACTATGGTACCAAGAACATGGTCGAAGGCGTGTTTAACAAGGGCGACAAGTGCCTCATTCTCGAAGATGTCATCACGAGCGGTATCTCTATCCAGGACACCAGCACCAATCTGCGCAAGTACCTTCTTCACATGCTCATACGATCCAACTTTGCGAGACGTTTAACCAATTCTGCCTCTTCATCAGGGCGGGTTTGACTGTTGATGAGGCTGTGGTGTTCCTAGATCGCCAGCAGGGCGGAAGGGAGCGCCTTGCTGCACTTGAACAAGGCCAGGCCGTCAAGGTCCACGCTGTCGTGCGTTCTCCCTGCCTTAAAGGCAGTAACTTAGTGTCGCCAGCTCACGTCTGCTACTCAATCAGACAACGCTGAAAATGATGTTGACCACGCTTAAGGCTCACAATCGTATTGAAGCCTCTCTGCTGGACAGTATCAATTCATACTTGGCTTCGATGTCCCAAGTTGCCCCCACTCCCGCTCCAGTGGTGCCCAAAGGTAAAATAAGGCCTCCTTACGAGTTTGCCCAGGAGACCTCAACATGCTGTCTATCTAGCCCGTACATTCGCCCAGAGAGTTGAGCTCTGCAATTCACCTGTGGGAAAGAAGCTACTTCAACTCATGGAGCAGAAGAAGTCCAACCTTGCGGTATCTTTACCTTTCGTTCAGTGAATGCTTGCCAAAGGCTTCATCTCACTCACCCGTAATGCTTAGGTTGCAGCTGATGTCATTAATAAAGCTGAACTGCTTGCGCTCGCAGACAAGCTCGGTCCGCACATCTGCATGCTCAAAACTCACGCTGATATTGTGCAAGATTGGGACGTCAATACCGGTAATGATATACCTCTTCAATATGCACTTTGGTTCGCTCACATCAATTACAGGTCGAGAGCTAAAAGAGCTCTCAAGGAAGCACAACTTCTTGGTATTCGAAGACAGGAAGTTCGCCGATATTGGGTATGATCATACCCATACCTTCCTGTAGCACTCAACAACCAACCAATATCACTTGCGAGTGCAGGTACGTGGCAATGCAGCAGTATGGAGGTGGACCTTTCCACATCTGCGATTGGGCCGACATCGTTACTGTTCACCTGGTGGCTGGCGCCAGCGTTGTAGCTTCTCTCAAGGAGGTCGCTGCCAAGCAGGTGACGCTCACTTCTTGGGATGTTCACATAATTACCCCGTCGTACTGATTGCGGATCGTATAGGGTGAGGAGCGAGGAGCTTTGTTGATTGCCCAGATGAGTACTGCCGATGCTGCTTCCAAGCAAGAAGGTTCGTTTCCACGCAAGTATATCTCTCCATGACGCCCTATTTACAGTGTGACAGAGGGCAGCGTTGAGCGTGCATTGGCGGCCGCGCGTACGCATAAGGACTTCGTAGTGGGCTTTATATGCCAAGAAAACGTGCTTGCTTCTCAACCAGAAGAGAGCGCTGCCTTCCTCTACTGTACTCCGGGAGTTCGTATTGGTACTGCACCTTATCCAAGCATGAGCCCTTGCTAGAAAAAGATCCCTAAACAGCTTGCGTACCACCTAGGCTCGCAAGGGGATGGTTTAGGGCAGACCTACCGCACACCCGAAATGGTGATCGTACGTGTAATCTATCATGCCCCACTTCTTTACAACATTGCATCTTATGACCACACCAGGACTCTGGGTGCGATGTTGCTATTGTCGGCCGTGGTGTGTGCTCTGCCGAGGTATGGGATGACATTGCTTTGAGTGTACTCCTAAGATCTGATGGTCGTACGCATAGGATCCTGTGGCCGCAGCACGCGAGTATCAGGAACGAGCTTGGGCGGCCTACACATCCCGCACTCACCAGTGAATCAACTTCTCAATACAATCAACACTTACACGACTATGGTATAGCAGGAGTGTATTCTTTTACGCCGGATCACTGGAAGGGAGAAAAGTCGCCAGTGCCATCCGTGCCCATCTGCAAGTGAGCCGAAATGTTCGGGATCATGCTTAGGTCAACCTGACCGGTTTCACTTGCGAATTGCCGAAAGGGCGCATCGACGTGGTCGTATCGCTGTTCGTAGTACTTGGCTTTCTCCTCTTGCTGTTCCTCCGCTTGGTGCACGTCGGGTACCTCCCGCCTTAGCGCAGGTGGCACATGTGGCTGATAATATGGCTGAGATTGAGGCGCAGGTGAGGATCGAGCCCAATGACCTTCGTCTGAGTGCCCGTTAGCTCCACCACGCAAACCTAGTGTGTTCGACTGATAGCAGGGGACGTCTGTGGAGGGTCGTTCGGGTGGCGGGGCAGGTTCCGGCTCCTGCGGCAGGCCGAATGCGAACGGAGGATATTTGAACGAAGATGGACTGATGAGTGGTGGGCTTGATGCAGACTCCTCTTCTGCTCTCGACGCGTAGGACGGATACTTCGGGGTAGCGGGCATCTTGGTCGTTGGGCTGAAAAGATATGTGCCATCAGGCGTCGGCGAGTGTGCCGTGTGGTAACTCCCTGCTCTCGACGGTGCCGGTGGAGCGCTTTGTCTGCGCTGGCGGTTAACTGCCGTCGTTCGGGCACTGGTGGGCCGATGCGGAGATGTCGAGAGAGAAGGCATGCCCCACGAAGGAGAAGTAGAGGCGGAGAAGGAGGGCAACACGGGGACGAATGAGGATGGATGCATATCTGGCGGTGGAGGCATGGCGGATCGGGTCGTGGGGAGATGGATATGATTCTGAAGGCCCTGCCTCATCGGCCCATATCCTGCCCCTCCGGGTGGCGCATCCGCTGGCGTTGTGAACGATGGGGTGGGTATTGGCCGACGCCAGTAGGCCGCTTCCTCTTCCATGAAATCCACCAAGTCCAGGAACTCCATCATCAGCTCCCTGCTGATGGGTGAGGTCAAGGCCATCAGAATTGTCCGATGCATTAAATAAAATCCCCTTACTCTCAAAAAGGTTACGTCGGTTCGCCAAAAATTTGGAGAATGCGAAATGATCATGACGTGGGGATGACGCCTAATTGCATCACCTACACGGATCCCACCCGTGATGTCCGGATGGGTCCTGGCATATGGTGACCTCCATGTGTCCATGGGGCGGACGGACATCATGATGCAGACCCGGGGGAAGTTCTTGTTGTGCTTCAAAGTTTGAATACGACCAGCGTAGCTATGTCCGATGTGCTGTGCTGAGGGCAAGAGATACAGGAGGGGAGCAAGGAGGTAATACCTATCCAGACTTCCGGCAGAAGAAGATGTAGATGGGTGCGGCGGATGAGGAGCGGAGGCTTGGGAGAGCAGGACTCCCTGAGATCGCGGTGGCGGTTCACCCCCATGCATGGTGTACTCTAGGGGCCAGGCTGTGTTGAGAAGAGGAAGAAGAAGGTGGGTATGTGGCGTGGTTGCAGGCAGCTTGGAGGGCAGTAGGAGCATGAAAGAAGCAGGTGGTGGTGGAGGACCTCCGCTCTCTGAGGGATGACGTAAACGAGTCGCGTTCGGGTAGCGTTACTCACGCATTCCCATATCGGCGTGGCGGGTGAGTACAATGCCCCTTGGTGGCGGGTGAGTACAATGCGTGAAATTATTTTTTTTTAGGTCCGACTTGCTGGGGAATAACTGATAACTTTCTTCTTTCTTCTCTTTTCCCCAAACCAGCGCGCGGAGACACTCATGAGGCGCTCCTCGTCATGGTTAGGGTTCACTCACGCACATCGATGATGCTGATCACGTGACACTTCGGAGATTGTAGGAATTTCAGCCAAATAGCGTAGATGCATTTCGGAAACGTTGTTTTGTTTCGCAAAACAAAGCTGAAATTCGAATTCGGAATAAATAAAATACATAAAAATAAATGAAGAGGTACGAGGACTTCCAAGGGTTGGAAGTGAGCGTGTCCGCCACGGTGTCTGCTGATCGAGCGCACCAAGCAGTTGAGTACATCAACAGCTTCTGCACCCAAGTCCTGCGGTACCATTATTTATTTATTTATTTAATATTTAAGTTTTTTTGCCGATTTATGTGAATTTTATTTGTGTACATAAATATGATGATGCAGGTATGGCCAGGAATGGCACGTGATTGAGCGTGCAGTGGCGATCGACCCCGAGTGCGTGCTGGCGCTGGTGTTTGCTGCCGACTATGAAGTGGCCAAGTGCGTGACGCCTCCCTCTTCTGTAGAAGTCAGGGTTCTCTGACCATCAGCGCTGAGTTAGGGAGCGGATGGAGAAGGCAAAGGAGCACCTGAAGATAGCGCGAGAGGTGGCAGACAAGAGCGACGTCACGGAACGCGAGAAACTCTACATTGATGCCTTCAATTCGTGGATGAGCGGCGACCTTCATCGTGCCTACAGCGATTTCAAGAAGGTGCTCGTGTACCAAGCTCAGATCAACTCTGCATTCTTACGGTCGGGTGTGGGTGCACCTCAGATCACTGAGCGATATCCATCTGACTTGATGGCGATGAAAAGAGGACAGCTGGTGGCATTCTGTATGGGGAATCAACAGGCCATGCTTGACATTGCCCTCAGTGTACAGGAAACGTGCAAGGTTGCTTCAGCTATGGACCATTGCTGGTGCAGCATTGAAATTCTCACATCGAACTGCGCAGAACCGAGAGTATTACAACGGCATGCTCTGCTTCGCGCTTGAGCAGAACGGCAAGTATGAAGAGGCCCTGGCAGTTGGCCGGCGAGTACGCCAAATAGCTCTGTACTAGTATTAACAGTTCAAAGTTTGATGTATCCAATCTGTTGATTGCCTCACTCAGGGAGTGGAAGTAACTGAGAACGATCCCTGGGCACACCACTCGGTGGCACATGCACTTCTCTCGCTCGGTAGGACGGATGAAGGCATCGAATGGTACAGTGAAAAGCTCCCTGTGAAGATGTACAGTCAACTTACGCGATCTCAGGATGACAAAGTACTCGCGATACTGGAACGATTGCATGAGCTTCATGCACACACATAATTGGTTCCATCTTGCATTGTTCCACCTTGACAAAGCCTCCCATAACGAGGTACGAAGTTTACTTCATAGACGCTGTCCAAGCTCACAGCACTGTACAGATTGAGGCGCTCTACTACCCTCATGTGTTCCTTACGGATGAGCAACAAAAGCAGGTGCATTACGGCAGTAACTCATGTGCATCCTCAATCCTAACTGCTGTGACGTCACAGGTTGAAGATGAGCTGCAAAGGAATCACGATATATTCCCCGTAAACGACAATCGTAATACACAGGATCAATTGGGTACTATCACCGATACGTTCCACCAACCCACGCTAATGTTGCACCATAGGGGCAATGGGTCTTCTGTGGAAATGGGAATTGAAGGGAGGACAGAACCTAGACTCCAAATGGCGCCAGCTCTTACCCTACGTTGAGGTAGGCACTTTTCGAGTTCAGCCTTGCTCGTGCTCATCAGTGACCATGTTATTCTATTCATAGGACCGACGACATACCCACGCGGATCCTTTTTATGATGTTCTCTTGCTGCATACTCTCCTTCGCATGGGTATGAAAAGTGTACTGTTTGAATCTCACCTTACTAAAAGCTACTTGACAGGCAAAAAGAAAGAAGCGAAGGAGATGGTAGATGAAATAGAACGTGCTCCTGATTCATTACCCTCCCCACGTAAGGAAGAGCTGCGCGAGGTGTGGATACCGCTCTGCCAAGGTACAGGAGTACACCCCGAACTATACTAGATTCCTCTTGTTTATGAAGACGTTCCCAGGAATTCATCAGTATTATGACGGCCATCGCGAAGAAGCAATCAAACTTCTCAGCCAGGATAACCTGATGGATAAGCTCCGGGTACTAAAGCTACAGTAGCCTTTCACTGTTACCCACTAACACACGCACATGCAGGTGATAGGAGGTTCAAACGAGCAGCGCGAAGTGTTGCGGGACTTCTTCCTATCAATCCGCAAGTAAGAGCTGCCCCGAGCTCGCCCAGAGATCCGCAGGCGGTTGGACTCCCACCTGTGTCACCTCACTCTGCTTTCTCTCGTGCGAAGGGATGTTAGTTGAATCCTCTCGACTTTAGCTCTCCCTGTTGCTAGTGACCTGGTTCACTCGTTCAACAAGTCGCGCAGGGATATCCTGAGACTTCGCCAAGGAACGTTGTTCTTGGAGACACAATACCGCACTTATCTCACCACCATGAAACCAAACGCGTCCGCGGTCCAGTTAAGGAAAGACGCAAGTGTACAATGAACAGTGATGACTGAAGTCGCCGCAGTAGCTGAGAAGGAATCACATGGACAATTGAGCCAAGCCCGGGACGGTGAGGGCACAGCTGATGGACCTCCACCTCCTGGTGCCGCATCAGAGGAGCAAGACCAAGCCATTGATGACATAGGGCCCAGCTCGGACGGGTCCGTCTCCCTCGACGATCAACCACGGAGCGATGAAGGGGAGGACTCAGATTCGTTTAGCCTTACGTCTTCGTGGGAGCTTGATTCACACCCTCGTGTTCGAAAGAAAGGCGTTCGTACTTGTCTGGAGCAGTATCTCTGTGGCCTCGGTCGACAGTACGCCAAGCTAAGGGACAGCGTCCTGGATAAAGTCTTCCATCCTTGGCTCACTGCCCCGTTGCTTGGCTCGCTGTCGTATCGGTGGTGGGCGGTCGACATCAATGTGCTTGAGCTTGTATTCTTCGCACTCGTATTTGCTGGTACAAGAACTCTTGCTTGGACTTCACTGTACCTGCCGACTGATGTCCTCCTGTACGTTATGACAAGGTGCCACCGCAGGTGGGGCGTACAGTCACTGGTCCGGTTATGCAACGGCAATTGCTACTCTGCTGGTCCTGATCACGATCCCTCGGAACAACATCCTCCGCTTCTTGCTGGGTGTTCCGTTCGAGCGCTTGGTAAAGTACCACCGATGGTGTGGCTACTACCTTGCTGTACCGCTCTTTTACCACTCCCTATACTTTGCTGAGTTCTTCAGTGACTTTCTCCACATTACCGGTACGCAAATCGTCACTCCATTTGCCTGATCATGTGACTTAGTCTCACAATCTGGTAGGTACGATCGGTTGGTTTTCGTACATGATAATACTGGCCACGTCTGTAGTGGTCTTTCGTCGACACAACCACGAATTCTTCTACATGATACATTTCCTGTTCATCGTCTATGCTGCCGCTGCCATCGCTCACGCGTACGCTACGAACTCCTGTTAACCTGGATGAAGGCTGACTTGTTAGCTATGAATTATTAAGGGTGGTGAACGTAGCCTTCATCATGCCTGGCCTATTGATGTACTCTATAGACGTGATGATGCGGCTCGTCCGGTACTGGATCATCTCTAGTAAGACGATTTCCATTACTCAACTCGAAGAGAATGCAAGTGTGCTGCGTGTTGCCAAGAAATTCAGCTATCGCGCTGGTCAGTACGCCTTCATCCTGATCCCCTCTGTATCTCGCCTCCAGTGGCATCCCTACACGATCTCCTCCGCTCCTCAAGAGGCAACCATGACATTCCACATCATCGACAATGGTAACTGGAGCCATGCCGTTACGAGGATTCCAGAAGGTAAGCGTATCACCATAAAGATCGACGGACCCTACGGCAAAGTATGTCTGCTTCTTCAAATGTAACTACACAGCTATGTTAGCTAACATGTTCATTAGGTGGGGATAAGATACAGGAAGTGCAGCTCGGTGGCTCTCTTCTGCGGTGGTGCTGGGATCACGCCTATGATGTCTATCATGAAGGATATCTACTTCCGGTAGGCCAGCTTCCAGTCTGTCTGTGTAGGCCAAACTAAGTCTTGATCTACAGTCACCAGCAAAAACAAGGGCAAGTACGGAAGGTCTACCTTCACTGGACGATCGGGCGGTTTGGTTGCATAGATTGGTTCGCTGAAGACATTCGCAGGCTGCTGGCCAACCCTCTGCCAGATCTCGAACTTGAGATCAATATACATGTGAGCCGAGCCACCCGGCGCCTTCTGCATCGGCTAGAGAGCGGAGACCTTGCCGTGGGGATCCCCATCAAGCAAGGTCGCCTAAACCTGAAAGCAGAGTTCCAGCGGATGCAGCAAGAAGCTCCGGCGAATTCATCCGTAGGCGTCCTTGTATGCGGGCCTAAAGCGTTCGCATATCAAGTGAGGAAGCGCTGCACTCTGTCCACGTCTGTCGACCTCACGTTCCTCTTCCATTCGGAAACCTTCGAGTTCTGAGCCTGATTTTGTCATCTGTATCTAAGCCATCGAGAGTAAATAACTCGACGAGCCATCTGTGGCAAATCTGCTGCTGTTCATTTCATAGACGCTCATGAATACAGCTGCTTAGAGTTGAATCTTTGTGCCGAGAAGTTTCAGGAACTCGCGCATCCACGCTGGGTGACCTGTTTGTAGCGAATAGAATGAGGCATGCAGACACTTGAATGCACAATCTTCATATGTAGGCCCTCAAAGTCGTGGACGGCAGTCTTGACCTTCTCCCCCGCCTTGCGCTTGGGGCACACCACGTCCACCTGGTGCCCCACGCACCTTTATCCCCCAATTGTACACCACAAATATTACAATTGTTTATAAATCATTATAAAAAACGAACAGATGACGTGGGTTCCAAAAAGATGCGTACGTTAGGATCTGGAAGGGTACCATGACCTCGTAGTCCTCCACAAAGTCGCCCACAATCATCAGCAGCTTCTTGCCCGCCATCTTGTGTGGCCACTCCCGCAACGAAAGGAAAATATTTTCTTTTTATTTTCTTTTACTGTTTTCTCTGAGATTTCGGCCAAAATGCAGGGTTCTCTTCTGCTGACGTAGCTCACGCCGCAAGAGAGTCCTCCCAGCCTGATCCGCTGATGGTGGACAGGGAAGTGGTAGTGGCCTCGAACATGCCCGTCTGGTCTACCGCTGCA
>CDEZ01020363.1:0-10092 GCA_000826365.1 Acanthamoeba royreba
GAATGGGGTAGCTGTAGATCGACTGGTTCTGCTTGCCTCGCCAAAGTTCCAGCATACGAAGGCCCTTCTCAGGCACCACACCGTCGCCGTCTCCGTAAGAGGTTTGAGGTTGACCGTTGAATCGCGTCGTGTTGTAGATTGTCCTCATGGGCGTGGGCACGCCTGTACCGAAGAAAGCATGGCACTCGACACCAGGAGCGTCGAACTTCATCCAATCTATTGAGGCAAACGGTTAGGTTGCCCAGTCAGGATGAAGATAAACGAAAGTGGAGTCACCATTGATCATGAAGGTGCGGTAGATCTTTGAAGCATTGATTCCCGTGGCATCTAACAACATCTGATCGAAGTTGGTTGCTGAGTAGTTCCTTGCCGGCTGCTCGGTGCTCACCCACACGTAGTCCCCATAGATCTGAAATGCATAGATCTCCACTGTTAATCGGCCAGTTCTGGTGAAAAACAGAGCTCGCTTGTGAAGGCGTCACCTGAGAAATGGGCAACATCCATACGATGGCAGGCCACGATTGCACGACAGCCCTCATCCCCTCAGGATTCGAAAACCTGGAGGCCCACCAGCCTTTGTTTCGGACCAATGAGTAAATGTGGTCGAGTTTGAGTGGAGAATGAACCAAAGAGTACCATCGAGTGATATGAGAGCAGAAGTCGCAGAGGGACTGCCTCCGAAGGCGCCGTCGAACGATACGTACGAATGGATGTACTTGTCCTTCCATGGCTGACTCTGTTGGTTGAGGAAGGCCAGGAAGTAGGGACCTCCCATCGACAAGGAAACACACGACACTGTGCATCCATTCGTCATCATCACAATCAGCGCTCTTCTCGATTATCTTCGTGGGGAGAGAGTACCCTTGGTGTTGTTGTTGATGGTGTAGGTATCTTCGATGAGTGCACGAAGTCGAGGCCAGTCGTTGGCTACGAACGTGGCAGGACCGGGACGCCAGTCGTATGGTGCCGCTCGAAGATTCTTTCCTGTTTGTCAATGAGATTGGTCAACACGTGCTCATGCTTCTTGATGTGGGCTGAGGGGCTAGATACCAACAGTCCAACCGAGATCAACCAGCATCTGTATGGTTATGTTCCAGACTCCAGCCTCCTTATCGTCGTCAAGGTAGCTGACACCAGCTACACCACCATAGTCGATGGTGCGGATGCCCACACCTGGCGTCCCACAACAACGACAACAACAACAACAAGAAGAAGATCACACTATGAGTTGTGGCTATGATTTCCTCAGTGTTAAGGTTGAGGAGAAAGAGTTTGGGCGTTTAAGCTCACCTGAGGTGTTGAAGGAACGGCCTGTGCGTGCATCAAAGTGCAGCGTCATCTGCTCGTACCAGCAGTTGATGAGAAAAGGCACGAACTCGGACCAACTGGCCCATATGGTGAACCAATCCTTCCACTCAGTCCAGCAGTACCAGTACCTGCATTCCACCCATCACCACCACGTTGAACAAGAACCATTTAGACTGGAGACTGTGTGTAAATGCTCGTCAGTGTCCGTACGCCGACTGGTAACCGTTGAGCTGGGCCTGGAGCTTGCTGCCAATGAGTGAAGGTACGATCACCACCGGCCTCAGAGTCGATGGCACGCCTCCTGCCTCATCATTTGTTCGCTTCTGCTGTTGATCAATAGGAGTTAAATTTCCCTTATCAAGCTCTCTCTTGCATTCAATTATTTTATTTTTTAATGGATATAAATATGTTTCTTTTTATATTCTTTGGTGCAAGGTTGGAGGAGAAGGTACAAGGACAAACTCACGCACGAGGTCCTTGAGGTCGGATGTCGACATCGGTTTTTGTGTCGAAGGAGCGAGCAAGGGACCGAGAGGGCTGGTGCGCATCATGCGTTCGAACTCCTTTGCCGACGTGCCCTGCGTCCGTGTCGCCTCGCCGGAAACAACACCAGTGGAGGAACAAAGCACGAAGAAGAGGACGAGGAGGAAGAGTAGTGCCATCACCGAACCGGTGGCGGTGGTGAGGTGATGGGTAGCACCCATGCTGCTGACTCAGGGGTAGACCGGCTGCTTGGCTTACAAGTGAAGATCTGGGCTATGTGTGTGACTCATGAAATGGGCAACCAAGCGACGGAGAAGTAGGATTGGTTAGCTGCAGGAATGCAAAACATGCACGCACTTTACCCGCAGGCGATTGGATAACTTCAGGAATTTCCCAAACTCCGAGCATGACCTGGGCTCTACTGATCGGACTGAAGCAGTGGGAAAGGCAATCGAAGAGGCCATCTGCCCACGGACCTATATTACATGTGATAGGTGTAGTCCATGGACCATGGATTGAGGACAAGCATCATTGGGCACAGCAGTCTGATTCTAGTGGAGATGTGGAATGGAATCATATGTTCAAGTGCACTCTTCACTGATCTAGGAAGGATTATTGGCTGAGGATTTCCAGGAACATGCGGAGCACCTCTTTGTTATGCACCCCTCCCCCGTGGAAGAGGCCTCTAATGGGATAACTGTAGATCGGCTTCTCCTGTTTGCCTTGCCAGCGTTCAAGCATGCGCAGGCCTACCTCCGGTACCACGCCGTCTCCGTCCGTGTATTCAGTGACCGGACCGACGAACTGTGTGCTGTTGTAACGCGAGTATATGGGTGTGTGCACGCCGGTGCCGAAGAAGGCGTGGCACTCCACACCGGGAGCGTTGAAAGTCGTCCAATCTGTGAACGATGCAAAAGTAGGTACCAGATATTCTTAACAGCCTTTTCATCTCCGAACACAGCACTGGGAGTGACGTACTGTTGGCCTTGAGGCTGAGGAAGACCTTGGAAGCATTGACGCCGGTTGCGTCGACAAGCATCTGGTCAAAGTTGTCAGCAGAGTAGTTCTTGGGCGGCTGCACCGTGCTCACCCACACGTGGTCCCCGTAAATCTGCATGTTTGGTAGATCTCGAGTTTGAGCAAATCAACATCTTGAACTCCAATGTACAAGAGAACGAACCTGCGCCCAAGGCAACAGCCACACGACCGAGGGCCACGACTGGATGAGACCTCTTACTAACTTTGGGTCAGTCTCCTTTGATGCCCACCAGCCTGTTACGTTCTCGATGCTTCAGTTCAAGGCATGTTACAACGCCAGGACAAAGTCCGCGTACCATCAAGGGAGATCAGGGCATTTGCGGCTGAGGGGCTGCCTCCGAAGGCGCCGTCAAGCGATGTGTACGTGTGAATGTACTTGTCTTTCCATGCCTGACTCTGTTGGTTGAGGAATCCCAAGAAGTAGGGACCTCCCATCGACAGTGATACGCACGCCACTGTGCATCCGTCCATTCACGGCACCAAAATAAGCATCATGACTCTGTAATAATCCTCTTTGCCCGGGAGTAAGATAGATTAGAGGGAGAGAGAGTACCCTTGGAATTGTTGTTGATGGTGTAAGTATCTTCGATGAGTGCACGAAGTCGAGGCCAGTCTTCCACTGCAAACGTGGCAGGACCAGTTCGCCAGTCGTATGGTGCTGCTCGAAGATTCTTGCCTATTTGTCAATGAGATCAGTAATCATGTGCTAAGGACTTGGCTCACAGAAACAGCAGCAGTTGGAGAAACTGACAAGTGGGAGTGGTTCATACCAAGGGTCCATCCCAGCTCGGTCAACAGTTGCACTGTGGTGTTCCAGATGCCCGAACTCTTGCCGTCATCAATGTACGTAACACCGTCCACACCGCCATAGTCCAGGATGCGGATGTCCACTCCTAAAGTCCCAACAAGAAGATCAGAGTTGTGTCTCTTACTGAAGTGTACCTCCGTGTTCCGTTTGAGTTTGGGCCTTTAAGCTCACCTGAGGTGTTGAAGGAACGGCCTGTACGCTCGTCAAAGTGCAACGCCATCTGCTCGTACCAGCAGTTGACGATGAGCGGCAGCATTTCCTCCCAGTTCATCCATATGGTGAACCAATCCTTCCACTCAGTCCAGCAGTACCAGTACCTGCATTCCACCCATCACCACCACGTTGAAAGGAAGGAGGATTTAGGCTCGTAGCGCTGTGAGGTAATGCACGTTGGCATCCGTACGCAGACTGGTAACCGTTGAGCTGGGCCTGGAGCTTGCTGCCGATCAGTCCAGACACGATCACCACCGGCGTGAGTGAGGAGTTCACTCCTTGTGCCAAGGAGGAACTCTGCTTCAGTCGTGTCTGCATTCGAGTCAGTCAGTGCCCACAAGCGTGTCCGGAGTGTGCGGAGAGGAGCTCGAACCAGAGTGAAGTCGCGAACGATGTCTTTCACATCCATCGGGGAGAGAGGCCGGACTGGTCTTTGGTTCAATGGATTGAAGGGGAGTTGGCCGCGGCTCATCCACAGCTCCTGTTCCTCCACTGATGGCGCGCTATCAGCGGAGGAGCTGAAGAGGACGATGGCCAGGAGCAGGACGGCCATCATGTATCGACGCCCCATGTTGCTGTGTGGCTTCTGCAACAGCTTCTTCCTCAGATGCTTCATCTCCATTTTGGTGACTAAACATATCCTATTTAGAATTAACCTACCATTTTACCTATTTTGGGAAATATTGTTTTTAATTGTATTTCTGTCTCTTGATGTCTGCAGAAACAGAGGCGAGTGAGATGAATATGCGTGTTTGGTGTGTTTGAGTGCCGAGGCGGGGCCGATAGCGTCCCTGAGGAGTCAGTTCTTGGTAGTGTCCATCTAGAAGCAGCATGAGCACTGTCCCTTGATGCGAGCCTTTCGTTCTTTGACCATCTCGACGACCTTGTTTAAGTTATCGATCTTGCCATCATACAGGGCGTCGGTGATCTTCTTCAACAGAGCCGTACGCGGAGGCATATCCCCCACGCTTTGATCCAGGCCGTAGATCCTGCACGAAGAGCAAAGGTACATCAGCTTCATTTCTACAGTTGCACGCAAGACAAAGACTTGGAGAAGAAGGATCAGGTACCTGCATAGCTCTTTCAGGCAAGCAAGATCGAAGCGGTTGATGACATACTGGAAGTCGGCTTTGTGGAAATTTCTCTCCTCATGACAGAACCTAAACACTAACGCGGTAAGATGAAGAACTCAAAGTGCAAAAGGACACTGAAGCGTACATCAGGATATCTTCGGGCCACTGGAAGCGTTGTTCCAGCCGCGCGTTCAAGTGCTGAACATAAAATCTCTCCTTCCACGTCTGCGGCTCCTTCTCTTCCTTTTCTTTCTCCTTCTTCGCCCGCTCGGCGATTTTCTTTTCGGTCAATTCCTGAAAGTTGTGTAAGCAAGCTGACCAGTCGAGTTGCGCCATAAAGCAAGCGAGTACCTTGAAGAGGTCGAAAAAGGGAGGGAATATACTGAGAGCTTCACGCACGCGATCCTCTTCCTCAATCAGTTTGTCCTTCTCACTTCCCGGGGAAGCCGGGGCACTTTGAGACTTAAGTTTCTTGGCAGGTGGCTCGGCTGTCTCTTTATCCTGGTCGTTGTTCTTTTCGCCCTCCTGTTTGTCGTCTTCCGTTTTCTTGTTTTCTTGCTCCTGCTCCCGTTTACGCTTCTTCAAGTTTTCCTCTGCCTCTTTGAACGCCTCTGGCCACATGCGTTCGTACAGGTCCTTCCACAGCATGTCTTCTTGTAAAAAGTCTGTGAGAATAGAATTGTAGGTTAGTCACCAAGGAATCACTACGTTTTGAGAGCCAGAGTTGATCGAACCATTGAACCGTCGAGACGTAGACGCCAGATTGGCATAATCGGATGGCCCGAGATAGGAGATAATCTTGAGGATCATCTCTTCTGGAAGGACATCAAACAAATTGGCACTGACTTCAAATTGCCATTCCACCGCTGGTTTGGGTTGTTCTGTGCGAATCATAACGGTCAGCAACTCTTGCACGACTACAGCGGCCGAGCATGTACGTACCAGGCGGAACATACGGCTTCTGTTGCTCCTCGTACTCAATCAGTCTGTCAATGAGCACGGCCTTGACGCCAGTGCGTTTGAGGCCTCTGTCTAGGCACAAGAGTTTCAGTTCCGCGACCTTCTTCTGCTGAAGTGCACTTCGCTCGAGCTCTCGCTTCTTTTCTATGCTTTCCGGTCGCCATCCTGCCATATTATGGGGGACGTCAATACTCATTTACGCAAGAAAATGACAAGAAAAACAGCCCAAAGTGCGCACCTGGGGGACTCCAACGATTGCTCTCCTTGAGGCGGTTGATGATCAGCTGCTTGTCCTCTTCTTGTAGCTGCGACACCCCCGAAAGATGATACACTGACTTGACCGGGTTGCGCGGTGTGAAGCAGCGCAAGTGAGTATACTTCGAGCCCGGGCACGCGCCCAGTCGGCCATAGTCCAGTACGTCCGACACTCTGAGCTCGGCTGCATTCACACATTTACAAAATAGGGAACATGTTAGCCAAGAATGTAAAAACACTTCAACTTTTTATTTATTTTCTATTTTTATTTATTTTTTAAATTAAATTCGGTAGAAAAATAGAAAATAGAAAATAGAAAATAAAATAGAAAATAGAAAAAGGATGGGTGTGGCATCACCTTCGAGGATGGGTTTTTTGCACTTCTGGCACTTGGCCTGCGAGTTGGGCGAGTAGTGGATGAAGTGCTCCGGCTTGTGTCCAGTGATGGGCAGCAGTCGGCGCTGCTGGTAGTGCCGTAGCTGATTCCCGAGCAGAGCCCTCTGATGGAAAAGCAACATCATCCGCGGGAACGGGTGGAGCGGGGGCATGATGCCGAACGGGTCGCCATCGTCCAGATCATCTGAGTAGTCATCGTAGCCGCCATAGCCCAAGTCATCGTCCCCGTAGGGATCGAAGAAATGCAGACCGCCATCATCGAGGTCGGAATCATCATCCCAGTCCGAGAGATCCGATTCAGATGAAGAGTAGTAGAGGGGGAAAGGGAAGGGCAGATCCAGTCCGGGCGGCATGTGCTCATCATCCCCGCTGTGGTCTTCATCGCTGCCCGAATCGACCAGGTCGATGAAGTTCTGGTCCATTTGCCTTGAGTAGATGAAGAAAATTTAAATCAATGGCCTGCAGAAGCAGCAGTACAACTGCTTTTTGTTGGCAATTGTTTATGACAAACGAAAAAAAGAGCGGAAAGTGCGTTGGAAAGACGGAAAAAAAGGGAAACCAAAAAGAAAAACGAAATTTCGCCGAGAACGCTGTTTCTCCAAATTCATTTCCGAAATTCATACTAAGTTTCGAAACTGAATTTGGCACTAACAGAAATTTTAGTGGTCTAGAATTGGAAGGAAGACCGTGGTGAGAAGAGAGCGCGAGAGCCATGAAGTGCGCGCCTGGCCATCGCTTGGCCGCAGTACATCTTCATGAAGTTGGTGAAGCTGTTTCGCAGCTCGTCGGCGGTAGGCGGAGGTCGCAGCCCGAGCTCGATCTTGCGCAGTCGATTGGCCGATACCAAGTGCCGCCACCAAAGCATGTCGTCGGCCAACGCCAGGTTGCGCCAGAAGCGGGACACCTTGATCACTGCCATCAAGTCCCTCTCCGTCAGTTTCTCGAAAACATGAAGCAATATTTCGTTGGGCAGGGACTCGATCGTCTTGTTGTGTAGTTCAGAGCATGGCGCCATCAGCGTGACCACCTCGATGGGATGGACCTGGTCTAACGCGTCTGTGTCGGGCATGAGCGGAAACACCTCGCGCCCCTCGTCACGGAGCCGCTGTGCTTCCATGCGCTCCCGCTCGGCGCGCTCTTCCGCCTCTGTGCGGCACCAGGCTTTGTGGTGCGGCCAATGCTCCCGCTGGCACTGGCGCGAACAATAGGGGTCTTTGCACCGCGCGCACCGCACCGTCGCCCGCGCGCTACACCACGAACACCGGCGAGACTGCTGCATCACCGACTTGTTTGCGTTCGGTTTGAGAGGGGGTTAGGGTATGGTTCCTCCGCCACGAGTCGAACAAGGTTTCGTTTATGTGAAGGGAGTCCAAGCAAAAATGTGAAATACGAAGCAAGGGAAGTCGTGATGGGGTGATCAGTGGGTGAACTGGTCGAAGATGTAGGGCGGGAGGTAGCCCTCCACCACTTTTCGGTTCATCTTGCTGTAGCGGCAAAACTCCTCAAGGAACAAGAGGATGTTGACCACTTCTGGAGGGTAGTCTTGCACACGTCCTTTCTCATCCCTGATGAAAGCCAAATGATCAGCAACTTACCTACTGTGGGTAGAGTTCATCGAAGAAGGAGAGAGCGCACCCTCCTACAGTGATGTTGATGAGGCCTCGGACGTACTGACCGAGGTAAGCCAAGAACTGCTGAGTGTAGAGTGAGTGGAACTGCTTGAGCAGAGTAATGACGCCAACCACAAACGGGATGGCGTCCACTGAGTTCTTGTCCTTTGGCTTCTGGGACATGATCGTCTCTGCGGAAGTAGTGCTTCTTGTAAGCCCAACAGCTCCAATTGGTGATAGAAGGGGAAAGGCGTACTGAGGGATCGACTGTAAGCGAACTTAGGCATCTGCGAGGCGACGAACAAAAACATGAGGACTGGGAAATCCTCAAGTGACGACGTTGTGATATAGATCTGAAGAGGGAGAAATCGTTACTATGTTGGCTTCTTGCGAGGGAGTTGGCGACCCAACATACCTTTGTGTATGGGTCATGAATGCCTGTAGTTTCAAGATACCGCGTAAGCTCGGACAGAAGAGGGTTATCGTCGCCTGGGTAAGGCTTGCCCGGGCTGCACAGCATGACCGAATTCGACCATTAGTCACAGTGGAAATGAAAGAAGCAAGATAATACTTCGTACTTGTGGTAGTGTTGCTGAATATCAGATATTAGAGCATTGTTGAATACAGTAAGGCTCAAGCTAAGCGCATTGGAATCCAACTTCGTTAGCCACTACAAGCACAAAAGGGGTAAAGAATCAGCAATGTGACCCACTTTAATGTGCCAGCTAAGTGCGCGTACATTGAGAGCATTTGCGATCTGACGTCTCAGCAGCTGCATTTGACCAATCCGCGCAGTGGTATCTGGATCAACGATCGCATCAGAGGAGCGAGCCCAAGCGTAACAGGATCTGAGAATTTGGACGGTGTACTCATAAATATGGGCCACAGTTTGTTCGTGTAGTTCACCGCGGTGTTGTATAGCTTGACAGTATTGGTGGGAATGGTGGAGGTCGGATTTAACTCCCTTGTGAAATCGTTCAAAAACTTCGTCATGTTCTTATCCATCATCTTGCGCACAGTAGCAATGAACGTCTGATGAATGTGAAGGTACGTTAGAAGGGAAATAGAATAGGAGGGGCGCTGCGCAAACCTGAAGTTCCTTGACAATCATGAAACAGAGAAGACGGTCGAGGCCGGTTACACCAAATACGCCCACACTCCGCAACAGGAGATCAAAAGTACGGATTCCGATCAGCTCTCGGCCATCTTTGTCATACCAAGCCGACATCTGATCGAGGAAGATTGTGTTGTTGAAGTTGGTGTGCTGTAGCAAAGCGCGTGCCAATCTTATCATCACCAAAAGAGTTAGCAATGGTGTATGAATACAAATGCAGCGGGTATGGATCCATACCTTCCGATAAAGTTAACTGAGTTATCTACAGAGGGGAATCGGGGAATGGGAATGGCAGCGCTCTGATACATGGACTGGTGATCGTAGATTTTGGTCTTGAGGAACGAGTTGCACTCCTGCTCTACGTTGTAGTTGACGATACGGGAGAACTCCTCTTGCCAGATTTTCAGTCCATAGATGTTGATATAATCCTGGATGTCTGTTGAGTTGCAGTAACGTGAGTTGAGTGGAAGGAGCATTCAAAATACACTTAGCAACGCATGGTTTGAGTACTTACACTGGAAAGAACGAGAGAAACCATCCAGCTGGGAAGCAAGCTGCTTGAGGCGGCCTTCGAATTCGTCAATCTTACCCAGTTTGAAGATGAGAATCTTATCCATGGCGTTGGCCAACTTGAACACCAATTCCTGTACCACACGACGTTACCACGGCGATTAAAGCAAAAGGCAAATATCATGCTCGAACCTTTCGGATACCCTCTTCCAAAAGTTGCTTAGGTTCGACCTTGATGATACCGACGAGAGTTGTCTGCATGGCGAGAATGCCCTCAGTGAACTTTGATACATCATAGGTGAGCCTGGCTAGCTGGTTCCTCTC
>CDEZ01020372.1:0-19819 GCA_000826365.1 Acanthamoeba royreba
TGCTGCAGATCTTCTTAGACAGTTTGAACAAGCAGTTCAAGTCAGACAAACCAGATATGAAGATTATCTCAGGAGGCATTCAGGGACTCTGTTCTTTACTTGTGCATTTCGAGCACAATTTCCTTGAAGGTACGCTGCTTCGGATGCGATTCAATAAGATCGTGCTAACTAACACCCATCAATCAGTCCCGAAGAATGCTCAACTGGTATACAAGTATATCAGCCTGGCACTGGAACCGCCGCCACATCTCATCCGCTATGAAATCCCAAAATGTATGAAGGCTTGATTCATTTCGCTGTCATATCACTCAACTACGGTTACAGCGGCGCTCAAGTTTGTCACTACGCATGCCTTACTAATCAAGGAGTATCTCACTGAGGATAGCGAGAAGATGTACAAGCGGTATGCTGAGCGTCTCATTGAATGAATTGCCATACAATCCTTACACTTAACACAATCTTCATCGTAGGTTGGTAGCCCTTTGTACTCATAAGAACAGCAAAGTCCGCTACACAGCATTCCCTGCGCTCAAAGCATTCTTTAAGCAAGTTGCTCGGGAGCTTGTCTCTGGCAACAGAAGTTTTGAAAGCAACAAAGAAACCTTCAAGGTACATCAACCAAGGCTGGTGGCAAATGATGTTATACTCAAAGTGTTGTGGGCTTTACAGTTCTTCATGAAGCGCTTCTTCGAGTTGATAGATGGACAGACAGGAGGTGTCAACGAGATATCGATAGGTATCATTGGATTTGGCCATTTCGCTGCGCCGATCCAGATGTTCCTTGGCACATACGAGCTTAAGAAGGTCCTCAATCGTCTGTTCACACTCAGTGAGCGCTATATATCGAGGTATGCCAATTCGTGGATCTGAAAGCTCGATTGCAACTCATGTTCTTTGATCTGTCAGTTCACCTGACCAAATAGGCGACACGATTCAGCATCTTTCTGGTTTCATCATCTCTTTCGCCAATATTTTAATGGAGTTAAACACAAATGACATTGAGGACTACTATCTCGATCATCTGGAGAAAGCCATCGGCGCCTTCTTCATCATTTTCCCACAGTTGCATAAACGTACAGCAAGCTCGAAATCGTTGTATGACAGAAATACTGACCTATCTCTCACCGCAGCTCCTCAGCGACAAGAGTACTACGAGGCAGTTTCGCGGCTCTTCATTGCCTTGTATCCTAAGGCCTCTGCCCTTCCAGACTTGCTTTCCCGTATCGGTAATGACAGACACAAGACCGTTGATTTATTTGCCTTGCTGAGCGTGTCTTATAACTTTGTGGTAACAGTTTTTCAAGGGCTTACGCTTACGTGCGCTCAATCGCCCAACACGCCTCTATATGGTCCGAGTGGTGAGCTGCGCCCAGAGCAACAGTATTACCGACTGTGGCAAAATCTTCTCGAGCCTGTACAGCTGTATGATATACAATTTTCTCCGGTATCTAGCGCTTCGCTAGTCGCCCTGCTGGTTAGCATCTAATCCCATTTATCTACAGGAGAATTACCGCGACTTGCGTTCCATCATATACGATCACCTCATGCAGGGCATTCTCAAGATGATCCGCCGTTTGAACATCGGATACACGATAGCCACTTCGACTTCTCAGCAGCCCACTGCTGCAGGAGAAGCAGCTTCAGGTGGGGATAAAGACGCAGAAGAGCAAGGGAAAGCAGGTTAGATGTGCAAAGCAGCAGCCCGCCTTCTCAATTCTAACACTCCGTTTGCCACTAGACGCTCAGAGCAAGGGCAAAGAAAAGGACGACTCCACCGGAGATGCAGAAAAGAGTAAGCATGAGGACGATGAGCAGGTTACTGCCGATGGTGATCCAACAGCTGCCCTACAGAATCTGCAACCTAATATACCGAAGGACTACGAACTGTTCCTAAACCTGGTCGAGTTTTGTAAGAAAGTGCTCCTTATCGAATCGACTAAGGCGAAGGACGGCGAAGCTGTTCCAGCTGTCAAGACTGAACCAATTGATGTTGACGCGCCGGTAGTGAAAGAGGAAGGTGGTCATCGTGGCACCGGTACGCCCTGCATCATGGTGTTCTTCTTTCATCTGAGACTGTCACACTAATTCCACATGTTATTAACCCAGAGCCGCGGTCAAAGAAGGCTTTCTTTACTCGTTGGATCTATCTGTTTGGCCGAGAGGTCATTGCTCGCTGCAATCAATACCCACTGATATCAGGTACTACCTACTGCATAAGGAACTTAACGTTTAACGTTCCACTTACGAGGCGGACCCCTCTTCCCCTTCTGCTTCAGGATTCTATAAGCTGTTAAGTATCACGTTTAAAAACTGTGAGACATTGGATTACTTTAGCGGGGTACCTGAGATCCTGCCACGGGACGAAAGGTCAGAGGGTAATACTCAAGCGGTACGTCTATCATGATTCATTTATCTAGAGAAGCACTTTTTGACATCTTTTTTTTAGGAGAGCACCGGCGAAGTCACTGTTGTACATGATGACTTTGCCAATAAGCGCGTGTCGCTCATGCTCTTCAAGAAGTTCATAGCTGAAATCCTCATGCGCATTCAGCAGTACAAGGACGAGCTGTTGGCGGCATGCATAGGTACAAAGCGTCGCGATAGCATTTTGATCAATGAATCCTAACTGCTGATTATAATCAGAGCTACTTCTCTCCGTTCCCAAGCAATTTGTGCAACTGGAGCGGTTGGTGCCAGCTATTCAAACTGCCTTCAAGATTGGCCTTAGCTATTTGCCACTGGCCCGTATTGGGCTTGACGCTCTTGAACATTGGCTTGAGGTAGGCTTCTGAGTTCTTTGTACTTCATTTACTTTGTTGATCATTGCTTATCTGCTTCCATTGCAGGTCTTGCCTAAGGAGATGATTGAACCTCAGCTTCCATACATCCTGCCCTCGTTAAGTGACTATCTCTCCAAGGAATGGCTAGACACACGAGAAAAGGCTGTAATGGCTGACCTAGCCTATGAGTCAGCGGCTGGTCGAAGGAGAAACAGGGCCGAGATAATTGAAAAGCTTAAACAAAAGGAGACACAGGGAAAGGTACAGCCAACCTTACCTTGCAATTGCATAAGTACTCAATCAAATCTTAACGTTTCTGTAGGAGCCAGCGGCAGCTCTCCAGTACAGAATAATTCGGCTGCTTGGCCGCCTTGGAGGCGATAGCATTCATCTGATCGGCGCGATGAACTTGACTGCAGCAGGGACAGAGTCCGGTACGAATACTCGGAATGCACGTATAGAACGGAAGTTGTTTTCTCACTATCCTCCTATCAGAGATGGCGTGGGACACAGTTCCTCGAGTCAAATTTACCGTGCCCTTTCATGATATGAAGTCAGAGATTTACATTGATGCTCTGCTTCCGAGAGTCGTGGAGCTCGCTGAGAATGCAAGTGAGCGGCAAACCAAAGTTGCTGCCTGCGAGCTCTTGCATGCTGTAGTTCTCTATATGGTTGGAACTAACGCCCACTCCTCGCGAAGAGACGAAGAAGGACCCGTAAGTTCGCCTCTTTATGGGCATGCTTTCGCCTTTCTGCAGTTATCACTGATATATTCCCGTCGTGTGCAGACGCCTTTCTACAAAATCTACCAGAAGATCTTCCCTTCACTAATACATCTTGCTGTGGACATCGATCCAGTCACTCGACAACTGTTTGAGCCCTTACTATTTCAGCTAATCCACTGGTTCACCAAGAATGCCTCTTTCGAAAATGCTGAAACAATAGCGCTGCTTGACGCTATCATCACGGTATGTATTCCGGAAGGGAAGGGCTTCCGAATATGTCGGCCTAATATTTTTCGTTCGTTGAAGGCTGTTGGCAACGATACAGATGGCGCCCTGCGAGACTTTGCCGCCAAGTGTCTAGCCGAGTTCTTGAAGTGGTCCATTAAGCAATCCACCACTAAGGTACCTTATTTGTAGTTACCAATCATTTTATGCGATCTAACCACTCTACCACAGAAACAACAAAAAGCAGCAGTCAACACGAAGTCACTACTGAAGCGGCTATACAGCTTAGCTCGCCATCCTAACCCATATCGGCGACTTGGGAGCGCGTTGACATTCCAGCAGATTTATCGAGTATTCAGAGCTGAGCCAAGCTTGGTAGGTTTTGTCCTTAAGGATTATTAAACTATAACACAAAATCTAACAATGTTACTATTACACAGACCGATGTCTTTGGACTTGAAGTTCTGCACAATATCATCTTCTCGCTCTCACTGGCGCACCATGACGATCAATCGCTTGGCACGGCTGATCGTTTGGGGCAAGTCATATTGGGATTCGCTCGTATCCTCGTTCGCAATTCTACCACCCTTCTTAAACTCAATCAGCACCGACGGCAGCATGCTGATCTTCGTGAGTTTGTAGACTGGCTGTTCTCGGTATGTTCCTCATTCTCAACAGACTTGTTTAGTACCCAGTACCTTTCTTACGGGATATTGATGTACAGCAAACTGGGGCTTTTGAAAGCCGCTGTAGGATGGAGTGCATGTCCCTGATGAACGTGCTTTGTCCTGCACTACCAGGTTCGAAGTCTGCTCGTTTCCTATATACTTGTTGAATACTTATCTGTTCTTTATGGTATCGAAGGTATCAAGTCTGCTGGGGACTGGATACAACAAAAGATTAAGAATGCATCGGCCTCTGCGCTCATTGCTGTATTCGAGTCCACTGAAAAGAAGATTCGTGCACCATCACCGAATAGCTTCTCCCGAGAACGCATACAGTACTGGTTGACGAGTCTGCATGCAAGTCTAGATGCCTATGTTTGGCTTTTCGCTGAGGGCTACGCATATCCTGATCTTCTCATGGAAGAAGGTACACAAAAGGAGCATCCTTTACACACGCATTCACCTGCTGACCTTCGTTATCTTCAGAATCGCAGTTGTTGCCCTCGCTGCAGCACTTTATGGTCAACTTTGCCGTGACTAGCGAGGTGAGTTCCCAGTCGTATTTGTGAACGACTCCCTTTTCGAGACTGACTCTCCTGCAGGAGTTGGCGCAGAGCGAGCGATTTAAATCTCTCACGCCACGAGAATTGGAGACGTACAATCAGCTCAAGACTGCCGTGATTTCCAGGCTTTTCCACTTCTGGGTCATCTTGCTTGAAAAGTACTCCGACGCCAGGTTCGTTTTCAATTTTGCTATCAATGCGCAGCCGGAAGGATCGACTGACTTGCTGACAACAGTGGGCCTGGAGTAAAGAACAAAGGGAAAGCAAATAGATGGCTGGCCGAACTTGAAGGAGAAAATGGAGAGCACTTTTATCAGCTCTTGTTCAAGTGCATTCTTTGCCCCACCGCTAGCGATATCGGCTTTACCTATGATGAACTGGAACTAGCATCTGCTTCGTCAAGCACTCTTGGTATTAGTCCTTCTCGCTCCTGATTTTACCAGTACTCATCATCTGTGTTACAGAGGCGGGTAAGCCTGCGCCTGAAAAGGGCAAGGGGAAAGTACCCCATCTTCGTTCGTTGACTTATAGGCTTTGTAAGCTACTTCAGATGCGTCTGCCTGAAGAGGTATATGAGACACCACTTTAAAGCATAACGGTGTATCATCAGTCTGATCGCACTGGGATTACAGAGTCAAGCTGTAATGAGAACAGAACTACGTAATGTACTCGGGCAGCCTGAACACGATCTGTTGGCTGTGGACTTTTCGTCGCCCACATTCAACATACAAACTATCACCCTGCTCATACAAGGATATGAGCAACTTCATGACTGCAAGATGCTCATGCCCTACCTCCATAACAAATCAGCGTCCAGCAGCTCCAAGACATCAACGTCATCGTCGGCCCTTGGCGAGCGGTAATCACTCGTTCTTTAATTCAGCATTTCTACATTTTGAAGTTACTCATACTGTCGCAGGTTAATCACTGCCGTTTTTGATCACGCCTACAAGTACGACCCACTGCAGCGCACAGTGGCAGGACACCTGCTCCAATTGGCCTTCAATCTAGATGTGCCTGTGAAGTCCTTCCTCAAGTTTTTGTTGGTACACCCTATCAGACCTTACTTGCCGCATAACAGTACTTGATGGTTCTTTCAGGATAAAACTGTTGTGCAAGAGGTTGTAAATCAGGAAGGCTCCTCGGTACAGGACGCCATTATTCTGCCAGAAGCCTCCCTGGACCATGCCGCTGGTGACAAAGATCATACCCAATCTACGCAACAACAGGCTGCGGCAGTGAAGGCCAAACAGTCCACGAAAGGCGAACTCTTCTACAAGTTCTTCCAAACTCAGATCGATGCACATATACTCGATAAGTTCGAGGACTTCGTCAAGCCATTGATGTCCCTACTGCACAATAATCCAACCGTTTTCCACGTTCTTCTCAGCCTGATCGACAAGCATATCAAGACAAAGGCCGTCACGCCTGTCGCCCAACGGCGCGCATTTTTAAGGTTCTCCGCACCGCATGATCAAGGTGAAACGACAATTTTACTGACGTACGCGTTTGATGTAGCCTCCTGCTGCCACATCTCCAGCGTCTTGGTGTTTGGACCCACGCTGAGTCAGGACGAGAGCAAAAGGAGAGCGCGTTGGAATTCCTTCTCAAGCTGCTTATGTTAGATTCACAATTCATCCTTGCCTCGTCGGGAACTTCAAGTACGTCTACTCTCTTTCGGAAACCTTGCATGAATGTATCAGCAACTAATCTTCCTTTAGCGCCAGATTACGATCCTGCGCAAGTAGTGCGGTTCCTGTGTGGAACGGTCCTTTCGTTCCTGGAGCGTTCTCTGCCTCTGTCATTTAAGAATGAGGTTTTCGATCTGCTGCCGTACATCTTCAGCAAGCGCCTACCTGAGGATCAGCAGCGATTGGTATACACCAAGTCTCCAATTTCTTGGAATGAATGATGCATTTAACTGTCCATTCTTCAGATCAAGGAAAGGCTTGCCGAAGTGGTGATCTACGATTTTCCCACAAACTCGAAAGGTTTGGATCTCTTTCGTAAGCCTGGCGATGGGCTGTGCTAATGACTCCTCCTTAGATCTGGCAAAGGGCTCAATTATCTTTAACGAATGCATTACCGCTTTGAACAAACTGTTACGTATCTTAGTCCAAACGGGAAGCGTAGATATGTTGCAAGTGCTGTTTCCCGTCCTCAGGGAATCTGATCACGTGCACGAAGCTGCCATATCTCAAGCTATTCAAGGCTTTGTCTCGCGACTCTCTTCCGACGATGACGCTGCGGAAGCAGCTTTCAACCTTTGCTTCGAAGCGTTCCTGGTACGTCTACATGTAGATGTGCTATCATGGATGTTATTGTGACATGACATTATCCCTCAGGATGTGCGCAATCAAGATCATCTGCGCTATACCCTCGTCACAGCCTTGTGTGTACCGATTATCCATGTGATGCCGACGTCCCTGCAGATTCAGGTGTTCAGTAAACACATCGGAACCCTCGTGGACATTGTGCTTAGCGGAGACGAAAAAGACAAACCTAGAAGCCGCGACAGTCAGATGGAGTTAGAGGAACCTAGCGATGAAGTTAAGAAGACGCAGCTTGTCCAACGAGTATGTGCATTTGCGCTGATAGATGCCCTCTATGCTTCCTTGCCTGGCAATACGATCAGGAAGTCAATCAACCCCATATACGCCAGAAGCAAGTTACACAAGAAAGAGTCCGACGTGAAGGTATCTAACTCAAGCTTAACAACCCTGTTGCGAATACGATGTTACAACGTCTAATGACATGGGCAGGGAAATGAGCTCACAAGCGATGTCATGCGAGCAGCACATTCTATCTACACTCGCAAGACGGCCAAAGATGAGGCGCGAGAGCGGGAAGCCTCACAGAGCCAGGCTGAGGGACCAGATGAACCTGTTATTGTCGAGGAGGGTGCAGGTCATACAACGGACAGCAAGGGATCAAAAGGTGGAGACTTGGCAACCCCATTCTCTTGACTCTTTGCAGGTCACTCACAATTCTTGTTCAGGCTCACTGCAGCGTTTGGAGTTGGAGCTCAATCAGACTGCCTACAACGCTTTAGCTTCCGTAATCAGATGCACGCAAACGAAGGAGAATTTCTTCAATGTGTTCCTATTCAAAGGTGCGCTGCCATACTTCCTCAACAATTCATTCCCTTATCTCCCTCTTTGTTATCAAATTGCAGAACCTTGGGACAACATTGTCGATATCAAGACGAAGCATGTTTTCCCAGTGGAAACAAACTTCCCAGTCGCTCAGCAGTTCGTTGCCTCCCTGCGTGTGCAAAGAGAGGCAAACAAGGGCAATGAAGCAGCGACAACGGCCGGGCGGCGATATGTATCGTCACAGTACTTTGCGGACAGCTCACTCAGTCAGGACGTCTCCCAGAGCTCCTTTTTTGGAGGAGAACAGAATGAAGACTCACAGGCCACCGAGGAGGTTATCAACGTGCCTGAGAAGCCAACTCCAAAGCCGGAACAAGAGGGCACTCAGAACGGTACTTAATTCCTGAATGTACATTGGTGATGGACATTTACTTACTCCCAATGACAGCACCCACCGAGCTTGAGCTTGACACGCTGAATAGTAATCCGTGCATGCCTAACATCCTCGCGATAATTGACTACTTGGTGTCTCCCGCCTTCGCTGCTGCTTCGGGGATTGAACCACAAAAGGAGTCAAGCAATGCTAAGCCGCAAAAGGGCAAAGAGAAAGAGAAAGAGATGCCTAAGTGGATGTCTTTCCTCCTTTCTAAGATTACTGCTGCAGGTATACCGTGCACCCCTCAGCCACATTTTGAACTCTAAATCTCACTTGTTGGCTCTATCAACACAGAGACGCACGGTAATGTACGTCAGTTCATCGCCAAGATTGTTCTCAACCGCCCAGATCTGTTCAAAGTTCGTCCTTACCTTTTTGTTTGTCCTTGCTCTTGGCTAACTTATATGGTTCTGGCTACAGGATTTCGCCTCTGTATGGTTTGAGCCTCTGGCCCGCTTGGTCATCTCGAAAGATAACGGCGGGAACGGCATTAACTACTTTGTGCGCGACATCTGTTTGCTCTTCTTGCGATGGGATCATTTCAGTCCGTCGGTGGCGCAGAAGCCAATCGTCAACGCATTCATTGTACCTTTGCTCGTCTGCTCCTCTGGCCACGCTTGTAAAACTGATCCTCATGCCGGTGATGTACAGGAATATCTCATGCGATCTGCCGCCTACCCAAAGCAAGCAGTAGGTCAGGCGAACATCGACATAATCAAGCTCTTCTTTGAGCGATGGAAGGGTCGCTTTGACATCTCCAAGGTTTAGTCTTGATCTCTCCTGAAGAGCGTATATGCCAGTTTACTTACCATCTCACGGATGTAACTCAGAAAATCATCGTGCGGTACATCTCTTACGATCTCAAGCACAAGAATATGAAGTTGTGTCGAGTCACTGGTTTGCAACTGTTGGGTGTCATCATCGCCAATGGCTTCCCGCCTTATGACCCCAAGAGGGACGGTGAAATATCCGAGTTCAACTTCTTCGAGCGGTACGAAACGACTTAGGTATCACCACAGTTAACAAGTTTATATTGACCCATGACTTTGTGGAACAGGCTCCTCTCCAACTTGACCATTCCGGTGAAGCAAGTTTACTGTGCGACAGCCGAAGTATGTGGCCTCGCCCTTAAACAACTCTGGGAGAAGAGACAAGCCGGTGAGGATGGCGATTCGGTACGCGGGAGTTGCTGGGCGCTGTGAATTTATAATTTGTGTTCGATTGTTTCTGACTATCTCTGTAGCAGGAAGACTTCTATTCTCAGTCCCAAGCCAGTCAAAGCTCTCGTAGGTCGCATTTCGAGCAGTTACTTCAGGATAAGATAGGCGGCATGTTTGCCAAATCGCAACACGAGTTGGTCCTCAACTGTCTTACTCACGTGGCCATTCACTTCCCTCCCTTCGTGGA
The DNA here is from genome assembly GCA_000826365.1 of Acanthamoeba royreba. Taxonomy (NCBI): domain Eukaryota; phylum Discosea; order Longamoebia; family Acanthamoebidae; genus Acanthamoeba; species Acanthamoeba royreba. The sequence goes on from CDEZ01020372.1 coordinate 9,897, forward strand.
TAAGTTTTTCCTACGGCTCTTCGACACTCTTCCAAGGCTCACAGCTGAGCTCAAGGTTCTGTATTGATGCCTCTTTGAAGTTCACTTGTCTTGGGTGCTAACATCGTGATTCTCTTTTAGGAGTTGGCTCTGCAGCTTATTCTCCTCCGGACACAAAAGCCAACTGAGGTCAGCGACTCTGGTGATAAAATGGATGTGGAGGGAGACAAACAGCGAGGAGGCAAAGGCAAGGAGCAGCCTTCCTCCTCATCCACCTCATTCCCCACAATTACGGAAACACTGTCGCTCACAGGGAGCGACGGTGGAAGCTCATCATCCACACCTTCAAGCTCGGCCTCATCTGATCCAGCCCAAATGCTGTTCATCCGCCTTCAACCGGTATTACCGCAGCTAATCACGCACAGAGATGAGGACAGTCAGTTGCTTGTGCTCAAGATCATCTACTCCTTGCTTCCATCTCTTACCTACGCCCATATCCTCTCGTTCCTCGAGCCGCTCCTCTTGACTTTTGCGGCCCACAACAACGACAAACTGCGTGAGGCCTACTACGACATCGTAGTGTACCTCTATGACAAGAGCTATGAGCTTAAAGGAAGCGACTTACTTCGCGAATATCTATTGCGTGGTACCACTTCCTTCTATCATTTCCATACATCAATGAACAAATTGATTATCTCATATCGCAATCAATGTAGGTCTTACGGATTCATCGAAAGAAATACGTGAGAAGCTGCTTGCCTTTTGGGACGATCCTGCTCGTCTGGACTACGACTCAGTGAATCGTCTCAAGCAGACAATCACGTAAGATTTCTGTATGCACTTAAGAGAAGGTTCAGTTACTAATACTCCTACCCTAGCACTTTGTACTCCCCTGACGTGGAGAGTGATTGGCTTCACTACGCCACATATCTGCTTTTAAGCCAAGCGACACGTTCTCCTGACTATGAACGGTACGCCTATCACTTATCCATTCATGCAGAAGAATAGGGGTAGTAACAGGATCGTGCCCTCCACTACCTCAGAACTCTCTTTGATCCCTTGACGGACTGTGAGTTCAAGGAGTACAACCTGGACTTCTCCTGGCAAGGACGCAGCTTCTCGCATATGACTCCGTACTACTCCCAGAGCTCGCAACAGTCGCAATCACAGGGCTCTTTCGACGATCTCTCGTCTTCACAAGAGAGTGGTAAGCTCGCTTCTCATCATCCTCAACCTTCAACTGATATGCTTGCTTTCTTTGTCCAGGTTACGGTGGTATCAAGGCCACACAGACTGGCCACACCTATGGCACCAATGCATCAGTGCTCTCATCGTCAGTTGGAATAGGATTCAATTGGATGGAATTGGGTCCAACACCGCTGGCTGGGCCATCAGGTACCCAAGGCAGTCACACTGCTTCACAATCTAAGCGCGCAGTCGGGTACGGAGCTAGCCTTCGCTAAACTGGTATAATTAGCGGTTGACACTTTGTTGTATCTTAGGCACAAACCCATGGTCGTATCTACATTCCGTCAACCAATGGAACCGCCTTCAGCAAGCCAAGCACCGAACACTGGCTCGCAAGGCAATGTGACTTTTGCAGTCCCCGCGCTACCGCCCCCTGGCCGTATACCACGGCGGTTCGCACCAAGTTCCTCTCAGGACTCCAACTATGAGTTTTCGCAGTCACAGTATCGTAGACGAAAGAAGCGCGAGGCTACGAGGCTGCGTCAAAAGGAGGCTCGACGGTAAGCCTTTCCGTAATCTCACGTGGCCTAAGTTTTAATCCCTATTTGTGTGCAGCCAAAACATCAGCATCATTCGAAAATACAGAGTGGGTGAGCTGCCAGACGTGCAGATCAAGCCATCAGAGGTCATTGCTCCCCTTCAGGTACTGTTGAGCTCATCTTCTATTTACTTTGCTGCCTTCACTCACCAATCCCTCGCCCACACAGATTCTCGCGCATAGGGATCCCTCGGTGGCCCGTATTGTGTTCTCATCCCTGTTTGAAGCCATTCTATCTGGTGTTCCTGAGGAGGAGCGAGAAGAAACCCGTGACGAAGTGCAGTCGATGATTGAGAGACTTTTGTCGAGGTTTGCATTCTTCCTGATTTGTCAAGTCACATGAATGTTAACTTATCAACTGCATTGTAGGACGCGTTTCGATGCTGCATTCGTAGCGTGTATCCATCGCATTTGCTTCCAGGACAGCAGTCTTGTCATTGCCGATCAAACGGCTTCCAAGAAGACACAGATCGAGTTTGAGATGCCTCCAAGTCTCATTGGCGACAGCAGCATGAAGAGCTTGAACTTTCACACGGGCGTTATGTTGCTTGAGAAGCAAATCCTCAAGGTATCGGCCTCAAGAATATTCTATAATGATGGTTCTGGATCACAGGCCTCAGATGCTCATTTCTTCTTGTTGATCAGGGAACAACTAAGCGAGTTGCAAAGCGTAGAAAGGGACCTTCGCAGGATAAGCCAATGGACTCACTGCAAGATGCTTGGGGTCAGCTTGCTCGCCTCTACAAGTAAGCTCTCTGGTCCCGAGGTGATGGTGGGCTTAGTCACTGACATTTAGACAGGGCCTTGGGCGAGGAGGACATTCTGCTTGGTCTTTATGAGAAGCACATAAGCCGGCAGAAGATGACCAAGCAAGCTCTTGAAGCCGAGCTGCAGGGCGACTATATCAAAGCTCTCAACATCTACGAGGAGGCAACGCAGCACGCGGCTGACGGGAAAGAGTGGGAGCAGAGTGAGGAGGGTACGTCCTTCTTTCCCTTCTTGCCGACAAGAGAAGTGATCGAAATAACTCTATATCAGAGGGCGGTGCTCCAAGCGAACAGGAAATGGACCTGTGGGAAAATGGTCGCTTGGAATGCTTAGCCAAGCTCACGAAGTGGGATGACCTTGCTGCCAACACTCTGGAAGAAGTAGAGCACGACACTAATAGGCAACTATCCCTCCTTGAACAATTGACAAACGTAGTGCTGATGCAGCGATCTTCCAGATTGTTCGGCGAGCAATATGTCGATCCGTATCTGTCCTACTATATTGTTTCACATTCAAAGGTGAAGCAAAGGTGGCCCGATCTATGGCATTTCATGGACAACGCAAGCATTATACGTAACTATATCACTTTGTTCAATTGATTAAGCGAATGTTGATTGATCTTCGACCACAGCTGTACGGCGAGCAAAGATGGAGTCAGAGTTCCTTCCTGAGCTAGCACTCGTTTCCATCACAAGAGATGACCTAGATCGATCACGATACTATGTCAACCAATACTACTCGTCTTTCCTCTCTAAGTGGGCCTCTCTTCACCCGCTGGCTCACGCTGGTCGTCATCTCAAGCTGCAGTCTGTTCAGCGCGTGGTCGAGCTCGAAGAGTTCCTAGACTTTGCCAGGTACTCTAATAAGTATGGCCAGCCTGACATAGCAACTAACAACAACGTACACCTCAGGGATGATCAAGAGCTCAACTTTGCCACGCCGCTGCGGGTTGAGAAGTTGCTTACCGCCTGGCGAGAACGATGGCCCTCGGCAAAGTCGGACTCTATCAATGTGTGGGACGATGTGGTCACCACTCGTGCGCTTCTTCTGGAAAAGCTGAACGAACGATTCTCAAAGTACTGGGAAAAGGAAGTGGCTCGCTACGAACAACTGATTGAGGGTAAAGGTACGTGCTGCCCTTACTCTTAACAATAGTACGCTTCAAGCTAACACGCTGGTTCGATAGCTGCAGCGGCACCCGACCAGTCTGGAGTGAAGCAAGAGCGAATGGATGAAGACTTAGTAATAGTTGAGACGCAAGGCGTTCGTACGCTTAAGAGAGTAAAGGAGCTTCTCCTCAGTGAGCGGGAGGCCTTCTACCGCCAGATGGCCGACGGCGCTCGAAAGCAAGCCAACTTCTACGTGGCCGACATGTACATGAAGCTGTCTCTCAAGGCAGCTAAAGCGTTACAGGTTAGTAGAGAGGAGCGCCTTCTTCTTTCAGTTTAGCTTAGCTTCGTTAATCCCTGCTTCGTGTTGGGCGTAGGCTGCATCTGGTGATGAGAGTGCGTCGACAGCATTCAATTTTTCATTCTTCCACTCGCTAGTCAAGCTCTACTGCTTGAAGGCCAAGTACGTTTGCTCTCAATGTTAGTTTTTGGACCAACGAGACTGAGTGTCATCGCAGGTCAGCTTTGGCCAGCAATCCAGAAGAGGGCATGGACAAGTTCATTAAGGCCCTCAGGTTCGTGCTAAGCAAGCAGCATGAGCCGGTGATTGAGGATCACAACGATTATGCCCAACACTACCACATGCTCACCGGAAGGCTTTACCAGCAGCTCGCTTCCTTAACTCTTGAACAACCCATCGAAATGCTCAAGTGTGTACAGGTAAGTACTACATTGGGGCAACGTCATAGTCATGTTTATTCACTAGATTCCATGGTTCAGGCCAATGGAATGGACCAAATGTTCCAGATTGGCGATAGTCAAGGTAGTCAGAGCCAAGGTAAGGGCAAAGCGAAAGATGGCGGCGAACTAGCTGAAGCGACGCGCTTGGAAGGACGACTCACAAGGCGGTATAATTGCAGCTACTCTTGACGAAGTTATGCTTCATTTTCTCAACTCGTTGATCATGACTTTTTTCAGAGCTTACAAGGCGTTCCATGACGCTGCGAAGGTCGCTGATAGCGGTGCCACTACCGAAACAGCAAGTTCAGCAAAGGCTCATTTTCAGTTGGCCATGTTCTGTGACGACCAACTCAGGTTGCTTGAGACCAAGGAGCAATCCGGTGGCGCTCTAGACGTACGAGATTTGCATGTTTAGACTGGTAAGACTGCACATCACTTATCTTCGCGTGTGATCCACACAACAGGAATCTAAGGAAAAACAGCGCCAAGCCTACGCTGCTATTGTGGTCGACAACACGATACAAGCAATGCGACTGCAGAATTCACGAGCTGGTACGATCTCATGCTTATCCCTACATCGACATTGTAGTAGTATCCTTATCGTTGGTGTACGGTGCAGGCGATCGATTCCCTCGCCTGCTCGAGATCTTATCGACCAAGGCCGGACATACAATTGGCAGAAAGATATTTATGCAGGAGTCGAAGAAAGTGCCGTGCTGGATGTTCATCAGATGGATCTCGCAGATGATGGCGCTTCTCGATAAGGAAGAAGGTCCTTGTGTTCTGCCCATCCTCACCGAGATTGGTCGTCAGTATCCACAGGTTGAATAAGCCTTATCAACTGGTTCCTAGGAATACAAAGAGCTAACAGTGATGCACAGGCTCTATACTTCCCCTTCCGTATAAGCACGGAGAGCTTCGCTGATACTGCAAATGAGGCACTTGCCCAGGCCATCGCCCCACTCAAGAAGCTTCTCCATAATTCGCTGCTAGACCGATTCGTGGACTCTCTAGAGAAGCTCACTCATCCTGGTGCGTACTTTCCAAGAATACATAAAGGCAACTGTTGTTAACGCCTGCGTCACTATCGTAGAACATCGATGGAAGGATTGGACGGAGGAACTGCTTCCTCTGCTACGCAGCGACCACCGTGACCCCAAGCAGCTCAAGGCGCTATTCAACACCATCTATAAGGACGTATTCGATCCCAAACAGCCAGGTATCAGCACATCTTCCATTTGATTCCTTGAGAGAGAGTGAGAGTTACATCTCTACGTTTGTCCAATGCAGGTCTTGGTGCGTACAACAAGAAGTTTGCCGCAGCGTGGGAACCCCTGTACAAATCCGCCTTTGGAGCCGATGGAAGCACTCTCGTGCGCATGTATGTATAACGCTTCTGCTCTCCATGAACTGAATGTACTCACTCAGGGGTACTACCTACCATACAGGAAATATCAGGACTTTGCCAAGTTAAGGGCTGAGCTGTGGGGAAAGATGGAAAAGAAACTCGAGCCCAAACGTACCCAAGGGATGAAACTGCAAGACTTCTCCACTTGGTTGGCCGAGTTCGAGCAGGGTGATCTCTCGTCCCCTGAGGTAAAGCACCCATCCATTCATGTGGTCTTGTTTTTGACAAATATGCGGGTGCACAGTACATTGAACTACCTGGTCAGTACAGCGGTTTGTGTAAGCCGCAGCCAGAGCTCCACGTACGGGTGGCCAGCTTTGATCCTAAGATATTGGTAATGGGCTCGCTGCGCAGGCCGAAGCGCTTGAAGATACACGGAAACGACGAAAGAGACTACCCTTACCTCGTGAAAGGTGGAGAAGATCTTCGGCTCGATCAGCGTGTGCAGCAGCTTTTCTCAGTGATGAACGAGATCTTCCTGCATACGGCGGCCACATGCAAACGTCGTCTGGCCATTAAGACATACCAGGTCGTGCCCATGACAGGCAAAGTGGGCATCATTGAGTGGCTCAATGACACTCGTCCCCTCAAGGTTTCTTCTGCACCTCCTTTCCTGCATTTCTTGCCCAACTTACTTTAGCCGTTCATGTACAACAGGAAATCATCGAAGAGGAAATCGCGAGGGATGAACGCAAACGAAAGGATGAAGTATCTATCTTGAAGGTTCAGGCTGCACAGGCCCACAATCAATGGATCCAGTCCTATTCCCATCATGCCAACCAGCGCACATTGACCGGACTTTACTATGGTACGTGATGGTTGCCACTGCAATTGATGACTATCACTAAATGGTATCTGCCCATCGAAACAGCCATGTTTATGCATGCTACCCGAGAGGATACAATCAAGAAGGTGACCACTACGAACGGAATGGTGCGGTGGGATCTCCTCAAGCGAGGTATTCAGGCACTGTCCAAATCACCGGAGGCCTACCTTGCGATTCGTTCTCAATTTGCACGCACTCTAGCCAGCTTCAACGTAGCCTCTTACATTATCGGTGCATATGCTCGCTTTTTTGCTACTGAAAAGCTTTGAGCTCACAACCTTGCTACGACAGGTATTGGTGATCGACACTTGGAAAACTTCCTACTGGACCACAAGACGTACGATCAATTTATTTTGGCTTCACCGACTTAAGATTGACTTTTTTTTCAATGTAGTGGTGGATTGATCGGCATCGATTTCGGTCATGCGTTCGGTTCAGCAACGCAATTCCTGCCGATCCCAGAGCTGATTCCCTTCCGCCTCACCCGCCAGCTCACAAACTTCCTGCTTCCTCTCGATGCCGATGGCCTTCTCAAACACAATATGGTCCATACGCTCTCTGGTACGGTTTCTCTTCCTTTCTATTGATGCTGTGAGTCATCATTAACTTGCATTTTGCTGGCAGCTCTCACGGAGAACAAAGACATCCTGCTGAATGTAATGGATGTATTCATTAAGGAGCCTCTTATGGACTGGGAAAAACTAGCGAGACGGCTTGTTCGTGAACAGAATGTAAGTTGTCCCTTCCGCGTTCCGCTTCGCTTGCTAACAGATATTGATGCCTGCAGGAGGATGATGACGAGAATGAGGATTCACGGTCGTGGTTCCCGAAGGAGAAGATTGCCATCGCCCGAAAGAAGCTAGAGGGCTACAATCCTGTCTTCATCACTACCGAGGAACTCTCTAAGTCAGTTCACGCATCTGCACCCTACCTGGGCGATCTGAAGAAGATCGTAAAAGGCAACGCCAAGGACAACGTGCGTGCCCGAGTAGGTGAGCGGTGCCGAACCGTGAAGGAGCAAATTGATTGTCTGGTCGATCAAGCCACTGATCCCAATATCCTCGGCCGTACCTATGGTGGCTGGGCGCCTTGGATCTAGTCAGTGTAATGCCAACACAATACATGACCATGTCGATGATCTGGACTGCCATGTTCATGTAGCTTTCCTCCTGTGGATCCGTAAGCGGATGACAATACTTAGTTTATTTATTGATTGTTCTATTACGGGCAAAGAGGATGTACACGACGTGCACTCAGTCCGCTTTTGCGGTTTTTGCCTTAGGGACGGCTACAGCATCGATGGCAGCTAACCGCTCGGTAAGCGTCGGGTGCGAGTTGTGGTACATCGAATAGAATCGATCCACAACGAAGGAAGACAGATTCTCCTCATGCGTTTTGATAAGTGCGTCTGTGGTAGCAGAGAGGATTACTACGAGTACTAAGAATTGGCCCAAGCACTAAAATGTACCAGCAAGTTCATGGTGTCCGTTCTTAACCGCGAATGCATCAGCTTGATATTCAAAGTGACGCGAGAGAACGTTCATGAGGAAACCCAGCAAGTGTGCCGCTGGCTCGTACACAAAGGAAAACAGTGTGAGCCCGATGAACACCTAGCGCCCCGGAGTCAGTGTGTGATCCAAAGTGAGAACAGGGGATGGATCGTACAGGTTGCGTGGTGAACCCAAAGCTGGTGTAGAGATCCGTCGAGTTGATCATCATACCGAAGAAAAAGAAGAATACGAATAGGTGGACTTCGGAGATGATCATATTCCACAAGTTATGATTAAGGCGCCAATGGCCGAGTTCATGACCTAAAATAGCGAGGATGCCCTTCTTGTCCACCTGCTGTAATAAGGTGTCGTACAACACAATCCGTTTGTTCTTCCAGAATCCATAGAAGTAGGCCTGCGTTGAATGTGCCAGTTAAACACTGCTTCCCGCTATATTAGAGTCACGAGAATGTTTACGTACGTTGCTGTGGCTCGACCGAGTGGACCCATCGACAACGAAGAGGTTAGTGAGTGGGAAGTTGTGCTGATTAGGAAGAAAGAATGTGTGAACAGATACAGCTGATTACCCCGAGAAGGTCTGTATTTACCCTTTGCGCTAGTTCGTTGATGGCTGTACGAAGCTCACCCTCTTCCAGAGGTGTAAACTTATTGAACAATGGGGCTAGTGAGAAAAGGGAAATGAGAAAAAGCTCATGACGCTTAACATGCTGCACAACGTACCTATGACATGCGGATAGATGATCATCATGAAGAAACTGATGAACGACATGAACAACCATACGTCTGCAGAGTAACATAAGATAAAAGAGAACATCGAAGATGGGACGCTGCCGTACAGACGTAGAAATATGGCCCGCCCCAGGTGATGATATGCACGAGAGTAACAAGTATCGGCAAGCCAATCACTGCCATCAGTCCCAGCGACTTGATCTGATCCATGAAGTACAGCTGTCGACGTACACACAATTTGGGCATTAACATCATCTCCAGTACAAGTTCAGAGGAAGCGCAAAGAAGAGCATGTACGAAGAGAGTCTGCTTGTTGAATCCGAACTGCTCCTCGATGACAAATGTCGAGTAGAGCTCAAAGGGAAGGTGGATGATGATGGAATAGAGTTCGGCGACCGAAACGAATATGATTGACTGCCATATCTCGCTTTCGCCCAGGCCGGCCCACTGCGCAATATCTGCCGACACATTCCACATCTGTGCAGAATCAAGTATGTATCCAGTTCATCAGCAGCTGTCTAAGAGAAGCCATCAACTACAAGTCCTCTTAATAGGGTCGGGCCATACCCAGGGTAGGGCACCGTAGAGCATGAGGCCCAAGTTGTGAACGAACATGATCGTCGATTCTACGAAATCGAACGAACTGTCGTGTCATCAGACAATGACGGAATGTCATCAGCATCAGCATCACCTTCTTGAAGAAAAAACCAAGTACGCATGCCTTCGCGTGAGTCCATAGCGCTGGGCCTTGTCGAACACTTCCTGCTTGACGGTGGCGGCGAGTTCGACTGGTATCTTGCGTTCCTTGTAGCAACGGTGCTGCCGCACGCTCAGCCACGTCTCCACCACGAACATCACCACCGAGAAGCCTGTACACATGTTCGCACCCCCAAGGTCAGAGCCAGAGCAAATCTTTTGGGCACTCGCGTTCTGTGTGCTGTGCCAACATAAGAAGGGGACAAGAAAAGGAGGAGGACAAAACCGAGGAAAGACTCGAAGAAGGGCAGCGCCATGGTGTGTCCCCTTAGTATGTTTCGGTCTGCAGAAGCTTATGTCCTTAAATTTC